>PVJN01011525.1:0-53874 GCA_004026805.1 Lasiurus borealis
TCCCTCTCCAATCTGGGACTCCTTGAGGGATGTCTGACTGCCCGTTTAGGCCCGATCCAAGTAGGAGAGTCGGACATCCTTCTCACAATTCAGGGCTGCTGGCTCCCAACTGCTCACCTGCCTGCCTTCCTGATTGCCCCTAACTGTTTCTGCCTGCCAGCCTGATCATCCCCTAACCACTCCCCTGCCAGCCTTATTGATGCCTAACTGCTCCCCTGCCAGCCTGTTTGCCCCTAACTGCCCTCCCCTCCTGGCCTGGTCACCCCCAACTGCCCTCCCTTGCAGGCCTGGTCCCTCCCAACTGCCCTCCCCTGCTGGCCATCTTGTGGTGGCCATCTTGTGTCCACATGGGGGCAGGATCTTTTGACCACATGGGGGCAGTTATCTTATGTGTTGGAGTGATGGTCAGTCTGCATATTATTCTTTTGTTAGATAGGATAGAGGACTGGTGCATGGGTGGGAGCCAGCTGGTTTGCCTGGAAAGGTGTCCTGATCAGGGTGGGTGTTCGTTCCTTTGGGATGTGGGGTGGCCTGGGCTAGGGGCCTGTGATGGTCTGCAGGCTGGCCACGCCCCCCGGCAACCCAAGCAAAGGCCCTGTTATCTGGGATTTATTTATCTTCTACAATTGAAACTTCATAGCCTGGAGCAGAGCAAGCCTTATGCTGCACAGCCATTGAAACTGTGTTGCCTTAAGCAGTGGCCTGGGCCCGCCAGAGTGTGTGGAAAGCTTGGCTTCCTCCATCGGCAGGGGCAACCCAAGCCTCCTTCCTGCTCTCTGTAGCTGTAGCCATCTTGCTTAAGTTAATTTGCATGCTTTCCCTGATTGGCTGGTGGGTGTAGTGGAGGTACAGTCAATGTGCATTTACTCTTTTATTAGATAGGATAATATATGCAACTTGGATAATGATTTTAATAAATTTAGAAAATGTGACATTTTGACATTTGAAGTAAGTTGCACTTATTCCTTTGAATATTAAAGTATGAACTATATAGCAACTTGAACAGATTCGGTGAAATTTATCAGCAGTATGCAAATAAGAATGATTTTCTTTTTCACAGTCCTGGAAGATATTGCTCTTTGGTGTAATAAACTTAACATGTACTGGCTTCCTGCTTATGTGGTGCAGTTCCACTAATAGTATAGGTATGTCACCAATCTTACTTTTTATTGTGTTAATTATTATTTGTTTATTTATTTATTTTTATTGATTTCAGGAGGGGAAGGAGGGGGAGAGAGAATCATCAACCATGAGAGAGAATCATTGATCAGCTGCCTCCTGCACACATACTCCGGCCTCCCTCAGTGGGGATCATGCCTGCAACCCAGGCCCTAACCAGGAATTGAACTGTGACCTGATTCATAGATTGACACTCAACCACTAAGCAAAATTGACTGAGCCACTTTTATTATTCTGATTTTTTTAAATTGAATTGCAAGAGAGAGGAAGTGAAATAGAGATAGAAAAACATCAATTTATTGTTCCTCTTATATGTTCCCTGATTGGGGATAGAACCCACAACCTTGGTGTGTCAGGATGATGCTGTAACTAATTGAGCTACCTAGCTTCCTTTACTTAGAATATATTATTCTTAATTATAACTCAAAAATTTAAATGGGACAATCTATATGAAAATTGCTTTGAAAAATATTGTTTGGGTCAATTGTTAGGCATTATCTTTTGGAATGAGCTATATTTTTAAAAAATACTTTAAATTTATTTGAAAAATTGAGATTTCTTTTTATTGTGATATATTAGTACTTTGGTCTTTGCAATTTATAAGTAGAATTTTGAGACTTATTGGATTTATTTTAAAAAGATAAATATGTGCCCTGAATAGAGCATCAGCCTGCGGACTGAAGGGTCCAGGTTCGATTCCAGTCAAGGGCATGTATCTAAGTTGCGGGCACATCCCCGGGGGAGGGGTGTGTGTAAGAGGCAGTTGATCGATGTTTCTCTTTCATTGATATTTCTAACTCTCTGTCCCTCTCCCTTCCTCTCTGTAAAAAATCAGTAAAATATATATTAAAAGAAGAAAAAAGAGCAGGTTTTTCATCCTGCTACTCAAAGAATATATTTTAAACAGTACTCAGATGACATAAGAAGGCAGAAGAAAATGTGGTCACAGGTCTTTTAAGCATATACTGCTTTATTTTTCCAATGGAGAAATTAGATTCTAAAGGAAGCTTTTGTACTAACTTTGGCTACATATATTAATCAAATTTACTAAAGAATTGGCAAATTATGCTATTAAAGAATGACTCATTTTTATGGTGCAGTGAGGTAATGAACAATTTTTGTGATTTGCTATATTTCCATTGTTTTTGCAGCTTTAACTGCCTATACTTACCTGACCATTTTTGATCTATTTAGGTAAGTTTTTAAAAATCTAATGTTTTGAGGCTAATAAAGAATTTGTTACACTGTTTTCTTTATTTAAAGAAAAGTAATCTGTGAAATAAGTAAAATGATCAATGTAGAACATATATACAAACACATTAGCATAAGTACTGAAGAAAATATCCCATTTACATAGCAACAGGAAAGATAATATCCTGGCCTTAGATCAGGTGCTTCAGTGCCTTCCTGTGGGTGAGTCAGCTGTGGCTCGGGAGCAGGGTCATAAGAACATATTAGGTCCCACTGTAACTGTATATGGAGAAACAAATGAGGGGCATTAGTAGCCAAGAAGTGAGTAATTATGAGCTAGAGAAACTATCTGTTGGCTCCCTGATACATGGGGCTTTCATATTTCCATTTAAGTGTTGCAAAATACCTTTATATCTTTAAGATCCATGCCATACAAATATGTCATAAGGCTGTCTTTCCATTAATCACGTAATTAAGTCCACTTGATTGGTCTAAAACCATCTGAATTGAATTATCTGAAATTTACATGTAGTAAGTTGTTTTAGAGTAAATCTCCACTATACTTAGAAAATGAACATCATTTTGTCCCATCCAGAATATTCTCAAGGTGTTGTTAATAATTTGCTTACATTTTATCAACGATTAAATAAAGTTTATGTAAGTTAAGATTTATTGTATATGCCTAGAATGAAATATATTACTATTATTATTACTGTGTCATTTTTTTTGCATGCTCAGTTATGTAAACTATTTAGGGTGGATAAGTTACTGAGCAGAAAAGGTATAGATTTAGGTTCTGTTTAACTGACTTGATGATGTATCATCTTCTTTCAATTTCCCCACATGTTAAAACTGCCATGTAGTAGGATGCTCATTGTGAATAGATTATAACTTATTAAATAAGTTAATTTAGTCTGTATAAATAGTGATAACTTTCAGCAATTTAGGAATTCTAAAAATTTAATTTCTTCCTGCATATTCTCTTTTGTTGTAGATCTAACACTAAATTTATTTTCCTTTTTACTTAGTTTAATGACATGTTTAATAAGTTATTGGATAATGATGAGGAAACCCAGCCCTGTCTATTCATTTGGGTGAGTTCAAATTATTTTATTTTCTGCTAAATTATTGCTATTAAAATAATAGTTATATTTATAATAATAAAAGCTCTATAATAATAAAAGCATAATATGCTAATTAGACCCAACAGCCAGATAGCAGAACTACCATCCAGACGACCTCTGGATGAAACCAGGGCTGTGGTGGCTGCAAGGGCCGAGGCAGCTGGGGCTGGGAGGGCTGAGCCCCTTGCACAAATTTTGTGCAGCTGGCCTCCAGTTAGGAAATAAAGAGCTAGCGAGACTAGTTCTAGAAAACAAATACTGCCTGCGTAATGGAATAATCAAATAGCAAAAGTAGAAAAAGATCTTGGAAATGGATTCTAGATAAGAAATAAGAATATTTAAATGTGTCATATTAAAAGGTTCACATGTTGTTTTCTATTTTATAAGACAAATATAGAATTTCTAATTAAGTTATTTAGTTTTGGGGAATCTCATTTTATTTTATTTATTAAATATATTTTTATTGATTTCAGGAAAGAAGGGAGGGGGATAGAAACATCAATGATGAGAGAGAATCATTGATTGGCTGCCTCCTGCCTGACCCTCACTGGAAATCGAGCCTGCAACCTAGGCATGTGCCCTGACCAGGAATAGAACTATGACTTCCTGGTTGAAAGGTTGATGCACACCCACTGAGCCACATTCACCAGGCTGGAGAATTCATTTTAGTTTTAGAAAGTACAGGGGAGCCCTAGCTGGTTTGGCTCTGGAGAGAGCGTCGACCTCCAGACTGAAGGGTCCTAGGTTCTATTCCAGACAAGGGCACCTGCCTGGGTTGTGGACTCGATCCCCAATAGGAGGCATGCAGGAGGCAGCCAGTCAATGATTCTCTCTCATCATTGCTGTTTGTTTCTATCTCCCTTTCTCTCTGAAGTCAATAAAAATAAAAAATAAAAGATTTTTTAAAAGTACAGAGGGTTTTCATGTAAGCATGTCTTCTAGATGTTAAAGTAAATGTGATATATTTTAACATAAATGCAATGGTAGAGATGGATTTTTATATTAAGACTGGATTTTTTTTTTTTAGCAATGGACTAAAGAATTTGAATTTTCTATAGTTTTAGAAAATTGGAAGATAGTCTTTTATATTAGAGATTTAAAAAAATACCTATTAGAGCCTAGCTGGTGTGGCTCAGTGGTTGAGCATAGACCTATGAACTAGGAGGTTACATTTCAATTCTCAGTTGGGGCACATGTCTGGGTTGTGGGCTCAGTCCCCAGTAAGGGGCATGTGAGAGACAACTGGTTGATGATTCTCTCTCATCACTGATGTTTCTATCTCACTTCCTTTCCCTTCCTCTTTGAAATACATATACATATATATATGTATATGTATATATGTGTGTATGTATTTATATCCATATATATATGAAAAATATGAGTTCTTTCAATATGAGTTCTTTCAATTTAAGGAAACAACTTGAAAAAAGAATTTTACTTTGGTAAAGAAATTATTGGACCAAACTTAATCTTAGTCTTCACTATATCATTCATTGATATTATGTTCTTTTGAACAAAATTAGAATTGTTTTTGTTTTGTTTTGTTTCTACTTAAACAGTGGGACAAAGTCAACATAAGATATTAATGCAAATTGAAGATATAAGTGTCACTGAAATGTGATAGAGTTGGCTTAATACTATGATAATCAATTGTCAGGTATAGATATCTGTATTTGGAAAAAAGTGACTCTGAGCCAAGTGTTTTTGTTGTTAAGTGACAGAAATCCAACTCAAAACTAATTTGGGGGTGGGGGAGGGGACTTTGATAATTTAGTAATTAAGTGTATAAGTATCATAAGTGGTTAAAATCATGAACTTGGGAGCCATAGTGCCGGAGTTTGAAAACCTGACTCCTCCACTTGTTAGTTATCTGACTCTAAAGAGTTACTTTTTCTCTTCGTGTTTCAAGTTTCTTATCTCTTTTTTTTTTAAGTGGATAAAGTAACCCTCATAAGGTGTTGGGAGGTAAAATGAGGTAATATGTTAAGCACTTCAAACCTTTCTAATTCAAGATGAGTCAATTAAATGTTAGCTGTTAATTAGATAATAGTTATTTCCAGAAATATAAGAGCCATAAGTGGGTCCTGGGAATATCTATTGTACAAATAGACACTCTTTTTATCTCTATGTTTATTTTAGCAACTCTGTAGTCTGTTCTAACCATGGTTAGCTTATAGTAAGCACATATGTACTCGTATATTGAATGAGTGAATACATGAATGTAAATGTATTTTAAAGGAACTGCTTTGTGAATTGAAAGAATTATGCTGACCTAATGCACTTTCTGATTTCAGATTTGAAAGATTGGAAGTCCTGGCTGTGTTTGCCTCCACAGTCTTGGCACAGTTGGGAGCTCTCTTTATATTAAAAGAAAGGTACATTTGTGTATGATGTTACTGTCATTCTAACTTCTATCTGTGCTATCTTTGGGAACATAAAGAATTCAGTGAGAGTCTGGTTTATAAGGGTATATAAATTAAGACGAGCAGTGCTGGAGTTTTGATAGTACAGTTTCTTTATATTTTAGACTACTCTCCCTCTTTTTCACCCTCATAAAAGAGGCTACTGAGTCCAATTATAGGTAGGTTTGAATGAAAGAAAGGATTCAGTGAGATGTGCTATAATGCTTAGTACTAAAAACCCATTGAGGCCGGTCTGGTAGAGAAAGATTGTCGTCACATATCACGGATAATGAGTCTCCTTGCTAATCAGCAGTTGGTTATCATATTAAAGATTTTTGTGAATTTATTGAGTTAATATGTTTAATAAAGCTTTTTAATTTTATAACTTATAAGCCTTATTTAATACATTATTTTTTTCTTTTAGTGTAGAACGCTTTTTGGAGCAGCCTGAGATACACACGTAAGATTTACTTTTGACATGACATATAATTTTCTATTACTAACTTAATTGGTATATTATTAAATAGCTATTACTGTGGTCAGAATTCATTTCATTGGTTTTTCACAAACAAAATCTCCAAATCCCAAGATTCCTTCTTGTCACACTTACTGCTCCCAAGCCGTTGTACTGCAGAGGGAGGCTTTTTTACTGTGGCTTCAGGTCCCTCATTATTTCCAGGCCCAGGGCCACACACTAAGCCTGTCCCGTCTGGTCTTCTATAATTTCATTCTCAAAATCTTTTAGTAGTACCTGTAGAAATTGTTATTATTTCCCATATAGTTGTCAGCTATTTGGACTTCACCTATTTTTGGTCATTTTAATTCAGGACAGTCTGACCTGTCCAGTGTACTATAAACCAAATGCCATTAGCATTTATACACATTTATAACAGCAGTTACCTGTAAGAAGATAGTGTTAATGCTAAGAGTCTGTTTTTGTCCTGGTTAGGGTGGAGTAACAGTAGACAGCACATGGGTTATAAGGGCTAGAAACCAAGTGCAGATTCTGGCTCTGCTAATATCAAACCATAGAGCCAGGCCTCTCTGCCTTCCCATTTCTTTCTTAGTCTCTCTGTGTGCCAAAATTACATATTGATATTAGCAAGAAAAAAATAATGGTGAATGTTATTGTTCTTTTTTAGGGGAAGATTATTAGTTGGTACTTTTGTGGCTCTTTCATTCAACCTATTCACGATGCTTTCTATTCGGAATAAACCTTTTGCTTATGTCTCAGAAGGTACGATTTTTTGCCATTAATAAAAAATGTAATTAATCTCATAAAAACAAGTCTGTTTGTTTCATTAACTTATAAGTCAATGAGAAAATACATTCTGAAGAGAAGAATTACTGCAGATGTTTTCAAGTTTTCTTTAAGCAGAGAATTATAAAACAAAATATAATTACTTCAAGCTTTATTACTTAAAAACAGTTAAGATTAACATATATTAAATAAAATGTGCCCAGCTGGTGTGGCTCATGTGGTTGAATGTGGACTCATGAACCAGGAGGTCACTGGTTTGATTCCCGGTCAGGCACATGCCAGGGTTTGGAGCTCCATCCTCAGTAGGGGGCAACTGATCAATGTTTTTATCTCTCTATCCTCTCCCTCTCTCTCTAAAAAAAAAAAAAATCAATAAAAACATTTTAATTAAATGTGATGAAAAATTACATATATCAAATAACATGAATGAGATTTTGTAAGTATAACCTACCTACAAAAAGTATATTGCAAGCATTCTAAGAGCTTTATGATATTTAGAATAGTTGATATGCTCATTGAAAATAATTTAATCCCATTCTACACTAATAAAAGAATAAGATGCAAATTGACCATACCTTTGTGACACCAGCCAGTCAGAAGTGAGTATGCAAATTAACCCAACAAAGATGGTGGATTAATTTGCATGTGCAGGCGCTGTATGGAGGAGACAGAGCGGGACACAGGCGTTCCACACCACCCCAGCCACTCCAGGCCAGAGCAAAGGCAGTGCCAGCAGCCAGCGGAAGGAAGGCCCATTCTTACACGAATCTTCATGCATCGGGCCTCTAGTAATTAAATAAATTCTCAGGTACTTCTCTTTGGCAGTGGTAGGTGGGCTGGCATATTTTCATGTAACAAAAGTTTTTTATCTTGAAATATTTTTTATTTTTAAGCCCTTACAAATAAAGACTGGTTATTTTACTTCCGAGTTTTAAAGAGTTAACCAGTGATTGATAAAGAGATGAGGTATAAACAAAAGTGGGCCTACATTTTAAAGCAGAGACGGGTCTTTTTAGCTCTCACTGGCTTGAACACCAGGATAATCAAGAAAACTTTCTGAAATGGGAATTCAAATTTAAACTACTTTATTAATGTCATAAAATATGAGTTATATTTGTATGAATGAGAATTTTAGAGTTTACTGCTTGAACTTGAAAAATAATAATACTTGTGATGACCAGATTTATTTATGTATTTATTTTTGGTTAATCTTCACCTGAGAATTTTTTTCCCATTGCTTTTCAGAGAAAGGGAGGGAGGTAAGAGAAAGTGAAACACATTGATTGGTTGCCTCCTACATGAGGAAGGGAGAGGAAAAGGGAGGGAGAGAGAAAGGGAAGAGAGAGAAAGCCCAGACTAGGGATGGGAGCTAACCCAAAACCCAGGTGCCTTTGACCAGGAATCAAACCTGAGACCCTTTGTTGTATGAGTCAATACTCTATCCACTGAGAACAATTATTTAAAATTTGCAAATTGTTGAAGTAGTATCATGCCCACTTCAGAAGTTTTAAAAAGATTCCAAGATTTAGAAGCAATCTGATCCCTTTGTAAAGATCAGAAAGGCCTGATAATATCATGACCCTGACATAACAACTGTTAACCTTTGTTTTTACCCTTTCATTTTTTATGCACATATACATATCTTTGCATACCTATAATTGTATGGATTTGAATTTTTATGCCTTTTTTTCCTTCCAGTTAACAGTCTCTGGAGAAAAAAAATGCTTCCCCACTTTTTGCGATACTGATTTAAGCTGCTTATTAAGAAACAAAAGACTCAAAAGGAACCTTTGACCCTCCCCCTTTCCTGCCCTAAAGGTTCAGGCTGATAAAACTGCTTCCGGAAAGAGAATTTAGGATGGCACCTTAGCCTAATTTGAATTAAGTCTGTTAAATAGGAGGGTTTCAGGCATGGCTTTGTTAACTAGATACCCACTGTGTCCCATTGTTTCTGAGTCACCTCCCAAGGTTTTGCATGCCACCTGTGATCCTCTCTCCAACTCCCTGTAAATTGCCCATTCTCACTGCTGAAAGGTGATATTCCACTTCCCTCCTCTCCCCTTTCTCCAAAAATGTCTTATCCTATCCAGTGTTGCCTCACTGTGTTTAGGATTTTCATATATTTATCATGTCTATGAATTCTCCATGCACATGAATTAAACTTAGATTTTCTCCTTTTAAAAGGAGAAAAATAATGTTTTCATAATATTTTCTCATGAATATTTTTAAATAGTCTATTCCTATATATTCCCAACTTTACTTTTTACAAATAATGCTCTGATCAGCTTTTTTTTATTAAATGCCTTGTATGCATGTAGGATAAATTCCCTGAGATAAATTATAAATTAATTAAAATACAGTATTTTAAAAAGCTTTCCAAAAAGGTTAACTAGTTTGTATTTTCATTAGTTGGAAAAGAAAGTTCCCAGAAACATCATGTTTGTGATGTTAGCTAAAATTTGAGTGGATAATAGTATCTGCTAGGCCTTTGCTAAGTGCTTTACATAGAATAACCCATTTCTCCCTATAACCATACGAGATAAATTATTTTAATGTTTTCATTTTACAATGAAGCCTGAGACAGGCCATACATCTAGGGAAGGGAGAGATGGAATTTGAAGTCAGGTATTCTGGCATCTGGAGCTGCTCTAAATTGTTCTATTAGTATAGTGGCTTTTGTGTAAGGTTTGGCAATCTTTTTTTCTTTTTCACCAGAGTATACATTAAAAATGAATATTCTTAGCACCTGAGGTAACTAAGAGGAAACTTGAGCCTAGAGGCTGCTTGTCCAGGGACACTACCTCATAGGTGTCTTTGGATGTAGCCAGGCCTTTCTGAGAGTTGAGGGAATTAATTGGTTTACTTATAACCCATTCTCTGCACACTGGTTAGAAAACTATGCTTGACAATATAAAGAGCCTTTAAAACTTCAAATTAATAGTAATGATATGTGTAACTTCATTATTTCCTTCAGGTCAACTATATGTTGTAGTCAAAACTGCTTTTGATTTAATATCTTAAAGGTGTAAAAGAGGGAAAAGTTCTATATTTGAGGAGTAACATGTCCTTTTGTAATGCTGGGTGGATTGTTGCCAAACTTACTTTAAACATTAAAGAAATTAAGTGTTTTTGGTAGTGATTTCTTCTCTATGGATAATTTAGTGTTTTCTTCTTAAAGCTGCCAGTACAAGTTGGCTTCAGGAACATGTTGCAGATCTTAGTCGAAGGTAAGATGTTACGCGGTTTCATGATACACATGATTTTAAAGGAATGCACAAGGAATATGTATGTCATGGGAACTTCCACGATTCATTGCTGAGGTCAATATATAAGTCTCACAGATCAGATTCATATTCTTCCTTTTTCGTTTTAATTGATGATATAAGAGAGACCTTTATGAGTGAGCTTTCTTTAAAAGATGTATGATATTAAAAGACAAGTCATCTTTTACAAGATTTTCATCAGCCTCACATCAGTTCTGCTAGCTAATGAATACTCTTGTTTGTTTTACTCATAGCATGTGTGGAATTATTCCAGGACTTAGCAGTGTCTTCCTTCCCCGAATGAATCCATTTGTGTTGATTGATCTTGCAGGAGCATTTGCTCTCTGTATTACGTATATGCTAATTGAAATTAAGTAAGTATTTTTTATTTCTGTAAAGGGTGTTTTCATTCCTGGGACCTGATTATTAAGGTTATCAATGGGATGGATGGGGGTTAAGCTTATAGCAGATTTGCTTATGACCGATGTGACTTTGGTCATGTCTTGTCCTCAAGTGGCTTCATCTGAAAAAATATGGGTGTTGTATTCAGTAAGTGTTTTTTTATTACAATCTATAATGCCAAATTCATCATCTACTGCTAATTGATGAGAGGAACACAAGAGGATGATAAAATAAGAGAAATAAGCCACAGCTTACTATTTCTGAGAGAGGGAAGAGAAGAAGAAATTGGTTGTTTAGCAGTTGTTGTTGTTTTTTAATCCTCTTTTGTTTTTCTACTTATTGATGCATTCATTGGTTGATTCTTGTATATATATATCCTGTCCGGGGTTCGAACCTGCAACTTTGGCTTATTGGGACTATACTCTAACCAACACTGCTACCCCTCCAGGGCTTTGGATCATGCTGCTTTCAATGTCTACAATCTCTTCCTTCCATCATCTCACTCCTCTTTACAGACTCAGTTCAAATGTCACCTCTTTTTACATTTAGCTTTTCTGGATTATCTCTCCCCTAGCCTTGACACTTAGTCCTATGTGTATCCATAATCCTCCATTGGGACGTCTTCTTTGCATGCAAAGGGCTTTCTTATGTTTTTCACACATGTTTCTCCTGCTATTTCAAAGGCAGGAAGTAGGTCTTATGTCTCTATTCCAGCGTGTGGGGATAAGTTAAAAAGCGTGCTTGTAATCATGGTGATTTGGGTTTATCTTAGGAGAACAGTCTAAACTATTAAGATCTTACACCTCAGAAGAATTTCACTTTGTGAAACTCCTGGTGAATTTTGAAAAATTTTGAAAAATTTTAATAGTAGTTATTGGAAAATTATTTACAGGAAAGCTAATAGAATCACTGATGAAATCATTAGTGTCTATCAGAAATTACTATTTGAAGGGTTTTATTAATTGCAGTAAGTGAACAAGTATGAAATCTTACTACTTGAGAAGTAGATTGACTGAAAATAGTAAGGAAATGTTCACATTTTCTTCATCATCATCTCTTCACACTAATTCACATAATTATTAGTTTTTCCCCCCACTAAACTTTGGCACGAAACAATTCAGAAAACTTTCCGTTTTCCTTTGAGATGTTCCAATTGCCAGTAGTGCTTTTACCTGTGATTAAATAGTCCTTTAGTTAATTAATGTTGGGTAGACTGAATTGTTGAGTTGAGTGAGGCACACATTTACAATTGAGAATTGTTTTTCCTTTTAGTAATTATTTTGCTGTAGACACTGCCTCTGCCATAGCAATTGCTCTGATGACATTTGGCACTATGTATCCCATGAGCGTGTACAGTGGGAAGGTGTTACTCCAGGTAAGGGTCTTCTGTCAGTGTGCGTGCTTAATATTAGCCGTGTTCTTCTACCAGATTATAAAAATGGTTCATGTTCTACCAGATTGTGAAACTTTTGGCTTTTACAAATGAAGCCAAAAATAATCTCTGAAATTTGTAAACTACAAACTAGATGAAATTACATAGGCCCATAAAATAGGCACAAATATTCCTATATTTGTAATATAAAACAAAATTATAAATTAAATTTTTTTACCTCTAATAATATTTCAGTTGAAAACAAAGTTACTTTTTTAAAGTATTTAGATATTTTTCTCTAATTTGTATAAATTTATTGTATAATCTGGTTATGATTGTTTTCATTTTTTCTCTGTGATTGAATCAGTGAGAATTTTAAATTTCAAACGTAAAATGTTAAGTGACAAATTATTAGTTATTAAAACAATGGGACAAGTCCAGGTACCTATAGACAAGTACCTGAATGGAGAGGTAGTTCCCAGGATAAGGTATGTATGGAAGCCTTGCTTTTCCTTCTGTCTCTACCTCATGCCTTTTCTTAAACTTACAGTATCTCCATTTCCAGGACCAGTAGATAACAATAAGATAATAGTTGTTTAGTGCCATCCCCTATATAAAATGTTACTTTCTTAAACGTTTTTTGTTGAGTGCCTGGTTCTTTAAGACTTACTTTGTTCTCGAGATAGCAGCTTCTTTGTTAAGATCAGAAGTGAGCATGCACTGGTTTTTTATGTTGCCCCACTACTGGGCCAGTTGAAAACTCTCTTTCCTAAATCATGATAGGGTACATGTCAAACAAAGCAAAGGCTGGTGTAGACCCATATTGTTTGTTTCTGGGCCATTGTTGCAAAAAATTTTTTATCTTTCTTATGTGTGTTTTATTTCCCCCCAGACAACACCACCCCATGTTATTGGTCAGTTGGATAAACTTCTCAGAGAGGTAAGATGCAATAATAAAATCATTTAAATTTATAATTAGAGAATGCAAAGAATGGATACAAAAATACTTTATTCACCCCTACCTAGAATTTTAGGGGCATTTGTGTTCTTAACTCATTAGGAAACATAACATAGTGACAAAAGCAGAAAGATTGAGGATTGCTCAGTGTGGAAGCCAAATTCATTTGAAATAGATGTGGAAGGTAATGACCTATAGACCACTCTCCTACCTATATTAATGCTGTAACTTATGATTCTATAGTAAAACGTAAGGATTTGATTAAATCAATGCTCTTTTTTAAATCTGTTGATTGCTTAACCATCTAACATCTTGATTTGTGGGTTTAGATTTTTGGATTGTTACATGTTTCCACCTGCCAACTAATAAAGGAGCAAGAGAACTGAATCATTTGGATGTGAAAAGTGTTTTAAAATATTTGTTGTATAGCAAAGGCCACTCTTATCAAGAGAGCAGGTTACATGTCAGGCTAGTGGAGCCTGTGCCACTGCACCAGGGACCACATGCTATGTATCTGGCCTTGGAATTTCCTTTTGACCCATTTCCAAATAACCTTTTGTTTTGCAATAATTTGTTGAAAGGGAATTCAGAGGAAGAAATGATAGAGAAGAAAGAAAAGAAAAAAACCTGATTGCTATTGATATTTTCATACATACATGCCATATTGATAAAATGAAAAGAGCCACACTGTTGAACAAGGTGGGGTGGGGCTGTAAGACCCAATTCTAGAAGGATTGGTGCAGACAAGAAGCTGGGGAAATAAGGTGTTGGCTCTACTGCACAAGCGGAAAGGATATCCTCAGTAGTGGGCTGGGTTTCCCTCCGCTAATGAGTGTCCTCAGGCAGGGTTTGGCCATGTCATTCCTAGGTTCAGGGCAAATCCAGAATATGGCTGACTTGTGTTGGGTATGGCAATGCAAACAACCCCATTCTGTGTTTTTTACCAGGTGTCCACCTTGGATGGAGTTTTGGAAGTACGAAATGAGCATTTTTGGACCTTAGGTTTTGGCTCATTGGTAAGTTTTCTCTATATTACTTTAATTATAATTTAAAGCATACTTTATAATTTTCAAAACTGAAAAAATTACTTCTTTAAAATTTTCATAGACCTTTGATTTCTGCTTTTGTTCAATAGAGTCTAAAATGTAGGTGGATTCAGAAACCTAATTGAGAATGATGGGATGTTTTTCTTTTAAACCAAATCATCTTAATATTGAACTGTACAGAGAAGATTAACTCAGTCACACATTCCTAAAAATGAAAATGTTGCAAAAGTAATAAGTGCGATTATTTTTTTAAATATATTTTTATTGATTTCAGAGAAGAAGGGAGAGGAAGAGAGAGAGAGAGAAACAACAATGATGAGGGAGAATCATTGATCGGCTGCCTCCCACAATGTGGGCATATGCCCTTAATAAGAATTGAACCTGTGATTCTTCAGTCCACATGCTGATAGATGCTCCATCCACTGAGCCAAACCAGCTAGGGTAAGGTGCAATTATTTTTAATTGCAGTTTTAATTGTGGAGTTTTCACTGAATATATTAAAGAGTTACGATAACACATCTTTTGCAGCATAAAATTCCATGTTTTCTCACCCAGTATTGTACCTCATTACCAGAGAGACTTTATTTCTATATCAGGAATGATGAGAAAAATAAAGAAAATTATCCAGGAAAAAATTAAATCACCATAATCCTCTCATGTAGAGAAAATTGCTATTGATATTTTTGTATTTATACTTACACATTTATTCTCCTTAGAAAATGAAATCATTCTGTTTTATAATTTGCTCTTTTCACATACAACAAACAGATTTTCTTATCACTAAAAAAGCAGACCATAGGACATGGTTTTTTTGACGTAACACAAATTTCAGAGATAGGCTGAGTAGGCTGCCCAACAGCTCAGTGATGTCATCCATACTGCAGTCTTTAGTTTCAGTTTTAAGCTCCTTTAGTGGAAAAATGGCTGCCTTTTTTCTACCTCCTCCTACTCTTCCTCTCTAGTCATTTGGTATCTCAAACTCAGCCTCTAGTAAATTCTTAAGGAAAACCCCTGGGGAACAACATTCCCTGAATTCCTGATTATTTGAAACAGTTGTGGACATTATACTTGAAAAAACTTTGGCTAGATATAAAATCCTAAGCATATATTTTGTTTTCTTGAGTTTCTTAAATATACTACTTTATTTACCTCTGTCATAAAGTGTCTTATATAATAAAGAGGTAATATGCAAATTGACTGTCACAACTTTGCACAACATGGCTGCCCCCATGTGGTCACAAGATGGCCGGCAGGGGAGGAGAGTTGTGGGTGATCAGGCTAGCAGGGGAGGGCAGTTGGGAGCAACCAGGCCAGCAGGGGAGGGCAGTTAGGCATCAATCAGACTGGCAGGGGAGTGATTAGGGGGTGATCAGGCTGGCCAGACAGAAGTGGTTAGGGGCAATCAGACAGGCAGGCAGGTGATGGTTGGGAGCCAGCAGTCCCCGACTGCCAGTTTGGGCCCGATCCCTTTGGGGCCCCAGATTGGAGAGGTCGCAGGCTGTGCTGAGGGACACCCCCCTCCAGTGTACGAATTTTATGCACCGGGCCTCTAGTTGCTGTAATAAAAGCCTGATAGTCTGGTTTTGGGGTTTTTTTCCTTTATATATGACTTGATCATTTTTCCTGGATGCCCCAATTTTATTTTATTTTATTTTATTTATTTATTTATTTATTTATTTATTTTTTAGCCTAGTAATTTTACTAGTCTTGGTGTTGGTCATTCTGGGTAATTTATCTCAAGTATGCAGTATACCCTTTCAATAATGCTCACAAACAACATTTAAAACTTTCAGGAAAGTTCTCTTTAATTATAGTTGTTAATACTTATTCTGGTCTCTTGCTTTGATTTTTTTATTTGGGAGCTTCTGTTATACTCATTTGGATTTTGTAGGGTTTTTTGTATTTGTTTTATTGGCATTTCCTTTTAGTATTTTAAATTTCTCTCTTTTTACCTTTTATTTCTCTTACAGTATACTTCTGCTTGCTTTTGTACTCCTTGTTTAGTCTTCATTTTTGAAGAGAATTTTTTCTTATATTTCTAATCTCATTTCTGAGGTTTTCTAATTTTAATTTATATTTTTGTTTCATGTTTTTTGGCTTGTTTTGATAAAGTGGGGTATAGGTCTTAGTTTTGTAGGTAAATCTTTCTGGTGATCTTTTAATCTGTTCTGTATTTTCTTATAATTACTTTGTGTGGGATTTGGATTCAGTTCTTTTCTATGGCTGCTTCTTATATGAAATTGGGTTTCCTGACTTTAAGAAATAAGGGGTGGTTTAAGGTAGGATGTCTAAGTTCAGAGCTCTAGAGTTCCCTCTCCCGCTGAGTCTGTGAAGTGAAAGTTTTTCCTTTCCTCTGGCTCTGTTTCCCTTCCATTTGTGCCTGAGCCTCTCCTGTGCCGCTCAATTGAGACTCGGTTGCCAGTTGTTTCTTCTTAATGTGGGGCTTTGCTTGGTGTCTTTTGAGAGTTCTAGGGTTCAGACTACTCCGGCTCTTCATATCTTATTGCAGACCCAGCCGCCTTTCTCAAATTCTCTGTCCTAGATTGCCACCAGCACCGGCTTACTGCTTTAGGGTTTTTAGGTCAGGCAGATCCACTAGTACTTGCTCCTCCACAGAAGCTGATACTTGCAGGTCTAAAGCTTGCATTTGGGTTTTCTTAGCACCAGGTTAGCTCGTTTTTTAGAGATGGTGTTCATTGGTTTTTTGGATTTGC
This sequence comes from Lasiurus borealis, assembly GCA_004026805.1. Classification (NCBI taxonomy): domain Eukaryota; kingdom Metazoa; phylum Chordata; class Mammalia; order Chiroptera; family Vespertilionidae; genus Lasiurus; species Lasiurus borealis. The sequence goes on from PVJN01011525.1 coordinate 16,913, forward strand.
TGTCTTTGTTTCTGTATTTATGGGAAAATTTGGGGCATTTCAAAAAAGTCCCGCCACTGTCGCTGTCTTCTAAGAATCCCAACATAATTTTTCATGGCTGCAGTTTTACATTATATGAATATGCCATAATTTATTTAATCGTTCCTCTACTGGATTAGCTGATTTCCATTGGTTACCATATAAACTGGCTGGGATATATATTTTTCTGGTGTAATCTCTGTATATACTCGTGATTATTCCTTAATATTAATTTTTAGGCTTTAAACCATGTGAGGATACAATTAGAAATTTGAGAACTGGCTGCAAGAGAGATCTTAGTCAACCATGATGATTTAACCACTCTGACCTTGGGTTGGTAGTCCCTGTACCCGCTAAGTCCTGAGGTGGGCCTGAACAGGTGCAGCCTCATCACCTCATTGGATCTGCACCACACAATTCACCTGGAATGGCGAGAGCCCCAAAGATCCCTTCTTGTCTGAGATCGTCCTGAGCTGCACGTACTTGTCTGAAGGGAGCCTCAAGGTCAATCCACGAGGCCCGGGTGCCTATTTCTTGTGGATGGGAGTCTGTGGAGGCCTCAGGAGTAGTGTCCCAGTGCTCAGTGGGCTGGGGCACGCAGCATCCCCATTTGAGTGGTGGTGTTCTCGTCCCTGTGAAACCAGTGCCTCTCCTGAAAGTAGGCAGCGCGAGAGGTCCAGGTGGAGCTCAAGTAGGTGTGTGGAGGGTAGGGGTGCTCAAGCTACTGGCACCCTGAAAGGTCAGGTAACCCGATCATCTAAAAGAGTGCTGGTCTTCAGTAAATGAAAGATCAATCTTTTTTTTTTTTTTTTAAGATTAATTTTTAGAAGGGGTTTTTGTGCATAAAATAATATTATACCCTTTATGGCTTTTGATGCCAGTTACCAAATTGCTTTCCAAAAATGGTTATACCAATTTGCATTCCTCCAGTAATGTAGTTCATTTTTAATCATTCTTTTAATTATACTCGTATCAATAAATTAGTAAAGTGTTTACTAAGCATGGTGGCTTTACACAAAGAGAATAGTTATCTCAGCTATTTAGAACTTGGCCATCTAACAGCTACACTGATGTATTTCCTAATTAAGACCAAGGAGAATACTAACACAAGCTTTTGAACTGCCAAGAATAGTTGTCACAAAAGCTCTAGATTAATGCAAACACAATCATATAGGAGACTGAGTCTCAGAAATGGTTTCCACTTATTTTACTTCGATTTCTACATCTGATTGAAAGAGGAAACAGTATCTTTTAAAGTTTTCTATAGTGACAGCAGTGAGATGGCAGTGGCAAAGAAAAGGGAGAAATCAAAGCTGTCTTGATTTCTAGACATGGCTTGTCTTACCTAAAAGTAATCAATTACAAGTCAAATTCAAGCAACATAGATATTTTCTCAGTCTTGTGATAAATAGTAATTCCTATGACTATTCAAATCATAGACTCAGGCACATTCTAACTAAACCAACTGGCCAGTTTATACTTTGCTGTAATTTTTTTTTTATATAAAGTCTGAGTTTATCTAGAAATCAACATGAAATAACTGTTGGGTATTTTATTTACTATATATTTTTATTTAAGATTTTATTATACAAATAGTACCTAGTTGTTAGAAAAGTTAGAATTTACAACTAAGTCAAAAAGAAGAGAATAAAAATTCATAATAATTTTACCAGCTAAAGATAAGTGCTCTCATGCTTGATATTTTTCTGTATGTGTTTTGATCAAAACAGGATCATTGTTGTATCTACTATTTTATTATCTACTTTAAAAACATAATGTGTGGCCAAAACCGGTTTGGCTCAGTGGATAGAGTGTCAGCCTTCGGACTGAAAGGTCCCAGGTTCTGTTCTGGTCAAGGGCATGTACCTTGGTTGCGGGCACATCCCCAGTGGGGGGTGTACAGGAGGCAGCTGATCGATGTTTCTCTCTCATCAATGTTTCTAGCTCTCTATCCCTCTCCCTTCTTCTTTGTAAAAAATCAATAAAATATATTTTAAAAAACATAATGTGTGATAAATGTCTTTTCAGATTTATAAACATCTTTTTTTAATTTTTATTATTGATACTATTACAGATGTCCCCATTTTCCTGCCTTTGCCCAACTCTACTTAACCTCCAAATCCCCCTTCTCTCTGGCTGTCACCACACCCTGATCTGTATCTGTGGGTTATGCATACATGTCCTTTGGCTAATCCCTTCGCTAACCCACATTGTAATGCTTGTGTTCTCTATGTTCCTAATAATGTAAGGAAAGCTACACACCTTGTGGTTATCTTTGATGAGTTTATCTCCCTCATCCATTATATCCAGTTGGGTATCAAGTCCTCCCACTACTAAGCTCTGGAATCCATCTGTGTCCCTCTCTGATCCCACTGTTTGTCCTGTCTCAGACTTCTTCATTTTTAACTAGACTGTTGCAGTTATTTCCTACATAATTGGCAGTCATCCATACCTAGAATTTTTCTGAACTCTTATTTTATTGCTGTTACTAAAACTAATTATCATGATATTTAGATGCCTCTTCTATCCTTTCTTTTTCACCCATAACCTACCTTTCTTTACATTTTTTCTTTGTTTCCTCTTTCCTCCTTTCTTCCTTTTATTCTTTTTGACCCCCGAAATATTTGTACTTCTTTATATTGCTTATTCTTGCCCAAACATGCCATGCGTTTTAATTGCTATTTCCTAAGCCTATCACCACCTTTTGAAATCTCATTTAACCATCAACCCTAGATATCAAATGTCATTTTTTTCTTGATGTCTTTCCAAATTTGAATTATTTCCTTTTCCTGCCTTTCTGTTGCATTTTATATACTTCATTTATGTTCTGCCTCATTTATAATATGCCTGTCTTCATCCTACATGGATTTCTCTTTTATATATATTAAAAGATCATGTTTTATTTAAAGAGTCACGAATTATTTCATTGTTAATCATTACTAGGTAGTCTTTGAGGAATATCAACACATTAAGTTTTCTCTTGAGTGAAAGAGAATACCAAGTACTGTTACAACAAATCATAAGTAAAATGCTCGTCTCCAAGGGAATTTTCTGTAATTTTAAGCAGTCTCTCTTTTGCCCCTTTTAGGCTGGATCAGTACATGTAAGAATTCGCCGAGATGCAAATGAACAAATGGTTCTTGCTCATGTGACCAACAGGCTGTACACTCTTGTGTCTACGCTGACTGTTCAAATTTTCAAGGATGACTGGATAAGGCCCTCTTTACCATCGGGACCTGTTGCAGCTAATGTTCTAAATTTCTCAGATCATCACATAATACCCATGCCTCCTTTAAAGGGCATTGATGAGTCGAACCCTGTCACATCAACTCCAACTAAGCCTAGTAGTCCACCTCCAGAATTTTCATTTAACACCCCTGGAAAAAATGTGAACCCAGTTATTCTTCTAAACACTCAAACAAGACCTTACGGTTTGGGACTTAATCATGGACACATACCTTATAGCAGCATGGTCAATCAGGGACTTGGAGTTCCAGGAATTGGAGCAACCCAAGGATTCAGGACTGGTTTTACAAATATACCAAGCAGATATGGGACTAACAACAGAATTGGACAACCAAGACCATGACATGCTGTGACTTAATTTATTTTACGAGGAATATTGACTCCTTGACTTCCAATTTTCTTAAGTAATCCAACTTTGCTTTGACTGTTCAATCATTTGTTGTAAATGTTAGAGAATAGTAGGCTAGTTCACATTATATGAAACTATATTTTTGTAAAATACAGTTAGAACAGTAAGAAACTTCTAAATGTTGTAGGTTTTAAATAGGCTTCCTTTAGAAAGTGTATTTCTCTAAATTTGAATTTTGCTATTTTTGGTTTTGAAGTTGACTACAGTGTAATATGAGATTACCTTTACAAAAGAATCACTTGATGGAGTAGATCTGTCACATATTGTCTTCAGTGAAATTTATAAATCTCGCCGAAACTGGTTTGGCTCAGTGGGTAGAGCGTCAGGTTCGATTCCGGTCAAGGGCATGTACCTTGGTACATGCAGGCACATCCCCAGTAGAGGGCGTGCAGGAGGCAGCTGATGTTTCTCTCATTGATGTTTCTGGCTTTCTATCCCTTTCCTCTCTGTAAAAAATCAGTAAAATAATATTTTTTTTTAAAAAGAAATTTATAAATCTGTGTCTTGAATAATGATACACATTTTAAGAAAGGATAAAAATATCCATCCTAAAAGTAAAAAAGTCCTCTTTTATGGCTTTTCCAAACTTAATTGCTATATTTTCCTTTGAGGTCCTTTGAATTATGTCTTACAAAGTAAAAGCAAAGTTTTTATCAGAAATTTTAGAATATATTCTACTACCTAGTTTTTTGTTGTTTTTTTAATATATTTTTATTCATTTCAGGGAGAGAAAGTTAGTCACTGATGAGAGAATCATCGATTGGCTGCCTCCTGCACTGGGGATCAAGCCCACAATCCGGATATGTGCCCCTGACTGGAATCGAACTTGGGACCTGCATTCTACAGGTTAATACTCCATCCACTGAGCCAAACTGGCTAGGGCATACTACCTAGTTTTTGTCATTTAAAAATTTCAATACATTTGTAAATAGTCCATGGTTCTCAAAAGTGTTTTATTCTGGCTAATAAGTACCAAATCCTTTGGTAATGTGCAATAAAGGAATTCCAGTTTTCTCTCTTACACATAATCAGATTCTGACAAATGATGCAATTTATCTTTTTTATAATTTTCATTGGTTGACTTAATTTCTCATTTTTTAAACAAAACATATCAAATATGTTACCAAAATACATGGAATTCAACATACGTTATAATACAGGATTTGATATCTTTTCAGTTGCACAATTAGATTGAGATTATATTTTACCAAAAGATAATGGATCTTAGATTATAGATTACAGTATTTTCAGACTTGCTACAGGCAGTTTTTAACTTGTTTTGATTACTTTCCAAGTGCAAATGTTAAGAACTTTCTAATGTGGCCAATATTACATATAAAAAAACATAACAAGCAGCAATTATCTGAGGTTTTCTCATATCATGAGTTTTACGGTTACGGTTTTAAAAAGGGATTTTAAGAGTGGATTAAACTTTTCTGGAATCCAGTGACTCCTGGATATTTGTGACTTTTTCAGCCATCACCCAGCTATCTAGAGAAGATTTCTGTTCCTGTAGAATTTGCAACGGTTTCAACTCATCCTCTTTTAAAGATGAGCAACACTTCCAAATCCTGTTTCTTCACTGTGGAATAACAAACATTTAAGAAGCCATCTCTATCACAAGTAGGTAATCCTGTGATAATAAATGACCATGATCTAAATGCCCTTTGCTTGCTGAGGAGTTGGTCATTGTCAGCATCCGCGACCCTTTTCAGGCATTTTACCTACTGAAGAAATAGAGTCCACACTACTTTGACTGTTGGTGAAAAGGAAACTTTGTCAAGTGTAATAAGGCAACCTGTTTCTTGTCCTTTGTCTTATGTTCTCCAACTATTACTATTGCCTGTTAATGGTCTACCGTTACAGGGTGGTTTTTCCTCCATTGATCTCATCTAAATGTGAATTGGGGTCTTGCGTGAAATCTGAACAACTGTCATGTACTGAAGGATGATTCAGATGTATGCACCGTATGCACATCTCCATCCCTACTGGATTTTCAAAGTTCTAGGTGCTGAACACAGCTCTGTGTGAGGTTAGATGCCTAATTCCTCAACACCCACTCGGAAGCAACATTCCTACCAAAGGTGTTTTCATGCCAACCTACCCTCTTTGAGAAGTTGCCTGTGGGTTCTGAAGGAATTGGCCCTACTTTCTGAACTTCAGTACTGCCAGCTGCTATAGGTGACTTTGGTCCTTGCATTATTATATAACCTCTCGTTTGCCAAGCTCTGGCTAGTTTCCGGATATGAAAAGAAATTTGGCCAGCATAGACAGTAGCTTTATGGTAAATTTTGCCATGGAGTTACTTGAAGCTAGACAAAAAAAAAAAAAAAGTAAGTTCAAATTAAATACTTGCCCCGTGGTTTGTGATTTAAGAGTAAGCTTTGTGGAGTATGATGAACCCTATTTTAAAAATCGCTGTTTGTAATGGAAAAAACATTGGACTGGAAGACAAGAATTGGATTCCAAAACTGATACTGCCACTGTGTAAGTAGTTTAGCAACCAGGGGCAAGTCATTTCACTTCCCTGAGCTTTCTCATCTGTAACGAGAGGGTGGGGAATGAATTAGGATCTATAAACCATCAGCTCTGAAATTTTATGACTGAATCTATAGAATATGTGCCTGGTTGCTAAGCAATGTTGTACCCAGAAATTCTTTCCAGTGACTACCTCAACATACAGGCCCAGTGTTACCTACACCAACACCTAAGCCATTAATTTGAGGTGCCATGAGAATAGAAGGTGAACCGCAGGCTAACACCATTTAGGAATTGGTTTATTTTAGACTTGCCTTGAATAAATCTTTTAAATCTGTTTAAACAGATTTTTCTTAGTCTTCTTTCTTTGTGGGAAAGGATTATTTTTTATTATACCTTTTAATATGCATTAAAAAGCCACATAAAACCTGTGGTTTCACCATATCACTACTTAGGATGAAAATTGAAGTACATGATGTTAAACCTAAGACAAACTGAAGAAAAATAATAAGTAGTACAGGAGGGTAATTTGGAAGTATCTAAAAAAACAAAATTATAAAAAGCCTATGACTCAATTCAACTTCTAGGCATTGATCACAGGTGTAAATTTTCACACACAAACACACACGATGCTCCGTTGTATTTGTTAATATCAAAACCAGAAAGTCGGTCACAAAGGATTATTTTTGCAGGATGTTGAAGATGACAAAGTACTGTTAGCTTCCATAAAGTAATGAAAGAATGGGGTGCATTTTTATTTCTTCCTTAATCTCTGAAGTCACAGTTTAAATTACATACATGTATCAGCAACTGGGGTGGACTCAATTTCAATTTATGATTTAGCTGTTCGTAAATTGTCAAAAGAAAATGCTTTTCACATTCCAAATTGTTTGCATTAAACTTTTTGAATAAAGAACAGACATGGAGTTTTACGATTTTAAATAATTCTGGCTTCTTTATTCAATAGCTGTTTATTGGTAATTTAATTCTCACATTGAGCAAATATTTGTTGAGAATCTAGTACATGTCAGGCACTGTACTAGGTAAATGTGCATACAGTATATCAGTTCTTGTGACCTATTTTTTTTTTCATCTCTGTTGTTTAAAGTACTACATATGTCCACCTTTCCTCTCCCATTGACCCCTTCTAGCCCACCTCTAGCCCCAGGTCTTCACCACACTATTGTCTGTGTCCCTGAATATGCATATATGACCTTCTATTCTTGAGACCAAGAGAAGAGAACCCTTGAAGTATGTGATAATCCTATTAGGAATTATGAAGCACAGAACCATAGCACGTGTCATCAGTAACCTCCCTCCCACTTTCTCCTCCTCTGGTCTCATTTGCCTGGCATTCTCTTTTTTTTTTTTCCTGAATGGTGAAAATAAGGAAGATTTCCATGCAAGAAGCCAGCTAAGGAAGTGATGATGTCACACATCATCCTGATATCAGTAAAGAAGAGGCAGTTTAGAAGGGGCGAGCTGGGCAGACACTGTTGACAAGGATAATTTTTAGGTGAATAATAGATTGCCATATGCTTTCCAACCTTTGGGCTATATGAGCAAAGATTTTTAATCACCAGGCTGAAGGTAATGGAGTTTCCCAGAGCACTCATGCGCTCAGGCTGCCCTTTAATTAAGCAGTTACCAGTTTAAAAGCACCTTTAATAACACTGACATCATCATCATCAAACTGCCACCCAACAAGCCTCGCTTCTTGCAAAAGAGTTAACTTTGATAACACATGGCCGAGTTTTCTGACTAATGCTGCATCGGGTAAAAACCTTTCGGTGCTGAAGTCAAAAAACACTAATTGCTTAAGGTTTTCAAATGCACCCATGAAGGTAAGCCATCCATCGCTGCTCACACAATTTCCTGCCAAATCCAGTTGCTGGAAGTTTTTCAGAGGGTTCTTTTCAAAAAATGCACCTGGCAAAAAATAGAAATTACTGTTTTAGTTGGAAGCAAAACAGTTTTTTGAAGAGAAAAGGTCATGTTTGGACTTTAGAAATTCTCTGTAGATAGGACAGTGATTATGAAGGTGGTTCATTGTATTTTCACGTTACATTATTCCTACAGTGTCAGGCAGTGGTCATCAAACTGCGGCTTGTAAGCCATGGTTTGCTGCTCTGTTGACTAATGAGTTGGCCAACCACTGGTGTAAGGAATCTGATCAATAGTAATTAGTATTTAATCAGTATAATTAACTAATGTAATTATGCTATATAATAAAAGGCTAATATGCAAATAGACTGAACATCACAACTGAACAACCAGTTGCTATGATGTGTGTTGACCACCAGAGGGTATATGCAGAATATGGCAGGGATCAGCTGTGGCAGGATAGTGGTGCCAGGTGAGCAGGGGTGCCAGACCAAGGTGGGGCACCAGTCGCTGTCATTGGGACAAGTCTCTGGTGGTTACTGAAAATTCTTTGCTCTCGAAGGTCACAGTCCTGCCTTGCAGTCACACCCGCTGCTGGCACCCGGAGCTGGCCCCAATCGCTCAGCTCCATCAGTGGCCGCAAGCGGCAGCTGCCGGCCCCAATCTCCCTTCAGGGCTTCTCTACCTCCCCCTGTTCCTGAGGGGAGATGGGGCAGCAGCCTCCTCTCAGACCCTCTGCTAGCATAGCCCCACTTGCAACCACTGCCAGTGCCCGGCGGTGGTCCTGATTGCCTGGCACCATCAGCAGGTATGATCAGGGGCATACCTTGAGGGCTTCTCCATGTACCCTTGCTCCTGAGGGGCAATCAGGGCAGCAGTTGCTGCTCACACCAGCCAGCCCCAATAGCTCTGTGCTGGAGTGGGGCTGCAGGCAGACAGGGGACTAGGGACCACAGTGGGAGGGGCCAGGCAGAGGCACAGAGAATGGGCCTTAGACCCACCCCTGGGCCTACCACAGCCTAGTAGCCCACAGTTCCTTTCAAGATGCGTGAATTCCTGCACTGTAATTAATATAATTTTAAGTTACATTAATTATATTAATTACTATATTAATATAGTAATATAATTTATAAAAATATTTAAAATAATAGTATCTATAATATAAATACAGTTGATTTATTTAGTATAATTCCTTTATATTAGCAAACCATTATACATGAATTATATGTTTTTTCCCTTTTTCTGACTCTCCCAGGAAATGGAAGATTGCTTAAAAATTGAAGTGCAAAATGAAAGATGCTATTAAATAGTGAGTACTTATTTTCAAAACTGGAGTCAAACTCCCCGCAATCTTAGACCAATGTCTTTTCTGAGAAGCAAACACTACCTGTTGTTTCTTGGCTATGGAATGCCCCTCCCTCCCTGTAAACTTGAATATGCAAACCTCCTTCAGAATCTCAAGATTTGGGTTTTGGGGTTGTTCTTTTAACCCTCCCTGGACTCCTCAGGAATCTCTTCCATTCCTTATAGCCCAGGGCACTCGAAAGTACCTCCTACAAAGGGAATGTGGGTGTTCTAGCCATGACCTTGAAGTCAAAGATAACTCGCTAAGGAATCAAGGAATAAAAAAATGTAGGTTTCTGGGTCTGGAAGACTGCAAAGAGCAGATCCACCCTGAACCGGCAGGACAGGGAAATGAGCTTTGTCTTCGGAAAGCCATGGTGTAGTTGGGTCTCCTTATACCAGCTTAGCCTGTGTCCAGCCCAACGCATATGTATGGCCTTTCTCCTCACAAGGAGCCCTTACTTTTTCCATGTGGGCAGCTTTCTCCCTGCTCTTTCTGCCTCTCCCTTTTTCATGTGCTTCCCAGCATGGCATGCACGCACGCAGTCAAAATGCTGGTTGTCAGTGTCTATAAGACTCCTTCTTTTCTTCTTGACTAGAAGACCAGATTTCACCACCTAAAGGGAATTTGCAAAGGATTTAAAGCCCATTGCAGCCGAGACCGGTTTGGCTCAGTGGATGGAGCGTCTGCTGACTGAGGGGTCCCAGGTTCAATTCCAGTCAAGGGCATGTACTTTGGTTGCAGGCGCATCCCCAGTAGGGGGCGTGCAGGAGGTGTCTATGTCTTTCTCTCATCGGTGTTTCTAACTTTCTATCCCTTTCCCTTCCTCTCTGTGAAAAATCAATAAAAAATATATATATTTTTAAAAAACCCATTGCACCCTCAGAGGTGAACTATTTACACAGGCTAGCTACTAAGGTTTAGGAAAGGTATCCATAAGAACTCTTTGGAGACTCATTAGGACGTGTGCCAGCACAGGATCTGAGGGCATGCGTTCTGTTCCTGTAACCGGCAGTGTTTCTGTCATCACGACCAGCAGACTGGTCCTGAGGGAAAAGGAATCTGACATTTAAAGCTGTGGGCTGTGCGTGGGCTGTGGAGAATGAAACTGGCTTGATCCAAATTCCAAGCAGAATCTCAAATGCTCTGGGTAGAAGGATTCTGATCCTTGCAGGGTTCCTGTGGAGGCAGCGGCGGTGTCCGGACAGGTTATGGTCCGAACCTGTGGTCCACACGGGCTGAGTGATAGAGGATGTGCAGCAGGTAAACAAAGCTGGATCAGGTGCATGTCATTGAGTAGATCGAAACCCACTAGCACGTTGTAAACATCTTGACATGCCCTTACTTTGCCTCACGGAATCCGACTATAAAACACTCAGCTTGCAGGCTGTGGCGCTCTCTCTCCATCAGAGAGGGCAGCAGCGGCCGTCACAGACCCAGCTTTCTTCTCTAGTCCGTCTTCTCTTACTCCTTCATCGCCCATCTCAGGGTCACCAAACCTGGCTTTGCGGTACAGCACAGGATCCTGCATCCTCAACAAAATTCTAGCCTGGCCAAAGCTCTTACCAGTTTTTCATTCGGCAAACATTTTTGGGTGCCTACTGTGTGCCACAGATTGTGCTAAGTGCTCAGGATAGCTGAAAAGGGCAGACATAGTCCCTTGGGCTTACAATAGAGTGTGAAAATATACATTATAAATTAGACGGGTGCTGTGGTTATTGACTTCAGAGAGGAAGGGGGAGGGAGAGAGACAGAAATATCAGTGATGAGAATCATTAATCAGCTGCCTCCTGCACACCCCTCTACTGGGGATGGAGCCCACAACCTGGACATGTGCCCTGACCCAGAATTGAGTAGTGACCTCCTGGTTCATAGGTTAACACTCAACCGCTGAGCCGTGCCAGCTGGGCTCTTTTGCCGTTAGTTTTACAGATAATTTCCAAAGTTATTAGGTCAATTTCCTTGCCCCTCATTCCCTGCAGTGAGATTGTTTCTTGGTTGTAATACAGTTAGACTGTTTTGCAGTCTGCATTTTGTTCTCAGGTATCTCAGACCTCCCATACGATTTTTTAGTTTGAATGCATTAAGGTTCACTCTTTGTGCAGTAAAGTTCTGTGGGTTTTGACAAATGCACACTGTCCTGTATGCACAATTACAGTGTCGTGCAGAATAGTTCCATGCCCTACAAAACTAGAGCTGCATCTGTTTAACCCTCTCTCCCCTCCTCCTGAGCCCCTGACATTTCCCTGTGTCTCCTCAAGGCTTAGTAACTCATTTCTTTTTGCCACTGAATGACATACTGCTGTGTGGCTATACCACAGCTGGTTCATCCATTCACCTGCTGAAGGAGACCTCAGTCGCCTTCGGTTTGGGGCAATATTCAGTAAAGCTACTACAAACATGAGCTGGTGTCTCCATACTGACCCATGAAATTATGTCACTCTTTCTTGAACAGATTTTTACCTATTTTGTTATTCTTTTTTAAAGGATCAATTTTAAGCCTTATTCATCTTTTTAAAAAATATTTTATTGAGCCCTAGCCGGCTTGGCTCAGTGGATAGAGTGTCAGCCTGCGGACTGAAGAGTCCCAGGTTCGATTCCGGCCAAGGGCACATGCCTGAGTTGCGGGCTCGATCCCCAGTGGTGCGTGCAGGAGGCAGCCAATCAATGATTCTCACTCATCATTGATGTTTCTGTCTCTCTCTCCTTCTCCCTTCCTCTCTGAAATCAATAAAGAAATATATTTTTAAAAAATATTTTATTGATTTTTTTTTTTTACCGGTTTACTGAGCCAAACCGGTTTCGGCAAGCTTTATTCATCTTTATCTTTTTTCTGTTTCATTGGTTTATAGAGGTAGACCTTTGAGATGCTGCAGGTGTGGTTCTCTTAGGGGCAGAAATAGAATAGTGGACACTGGCTATAATTATAAGAAATATTAATCATGCTCTGTTAACCGTGATGGCGGTTCTGAATAGAGAAAGCACATTCTAACCTGGCTGAGAGTTGTACGTCCCAGGACATGGGACATGGGAATTCACGTCGGAATGCAGCCCATTCTCCTTTTCCAAGAACCGCCGATCATCACGGAAAGATTAACAATCTGGTCCCTTTGCGACCCCCAGACCGCACTGTCCATAACCTTGCCCACTTCCCCACGCTTCTAATTCCTACTTTCCTACATAATCTTTGTCCTTCTACCACATATAAGCCGCTGGCTCCCTCCCACACTGCCGGCATTATTGCAATAAACACTCATATGATTCAGCATTGTCTGTGCTTAATTGGCTCAGGCCGTGACAGGCAGCCGGACCCACTCGTGGCCCAGTTTCCGTCCCAGAGCACCACCATAAAGGCAGCTGTGATCTGTTTGCTGATGGGGGTGTTGCCTTCAATAGGTAAAGAACTCCACGTCTGTGCAGCTCAATAAAGCCAAGTGCAGCACAGTGAGGTACGCCTGTACTTTTATGTTTATTATCGTGTGTTTACTCCGTGTTATTTTATTTTTACTGGCCTCTTTTTCTTTTTTAACTGGCTTCTTAATGTAGAAAGATTCATTTTCAGCCCTTCATCTTTAATGGAAGTGTTTAAGGCTGTGAGAATTTTCTTCAAACCCTGCTTTTGCTGCATGCCACAAGTTTTGATAGATAGTGTTTTCTTACCATGTGGTTCTAAATTTTTCTGTTGAAATTTGTCACTGTGAACCTATCTGCCAAACTGTGTGATTTTCCCCAGTAGCCTCTGTGTAGGTACAGAAAAAGTGGGAAATTAAGGCCGATCTAAGCTTGGGGTTTTCCAGGAAAGCACGTGCCACCCCTGTATCTAATTTCATACCCACTTCTCAGGTTCTCACTGCATCTCATTAGGCAGTCTTTCCTTAGTGAGAGACTGTCTCTCATTACATTTTGCTTCGGTATGCTACTGCATCCGTCTACATGTCCATCACTCGGTGTCATTGCCTAAATCCGAGGTCGGCAAATTGTGGCTCTCGGGCCACATGTGGCTCTTTGGCTCCTTGAGTGTGGCTCTTCCACAAAATACGATGGCCTGGGTGAGTCTATTTTGAAGAAGTGGCGTTAGAAGAAGTTTAAGTTTAAAAAAATTTGGCTCTCAAAAGAAATTTCAATTGTTGTACTGTTGATATTTGGCTCTGTTGACTAATGAGTTTGCCGACCACTGCCCTAGCTGGTTTTCTCAGTGGATAGAGCACTGGTCTGGAATCTGAAAGGTTTCTATATCTCCATTCGTTTCTGGGGTTATATCACTGCTACTTACAATATTCTGTGACACCAGTTAAAGTTGTACTTCCTTTATATGTTTTGAATACGCAGCAGGTGATTTAAAAACTTTAGCCAAGATTGGAGTGGCATTGCTGAATGTCAGAGTAAAGGCTAGGGAGAGCTGTTTCTACATAATACACCTTGTCAAATAATGTAAATACTGTGGTTGAAATGCTTAAAAACCTGAAGGCAGGTCAGTGTTTTAAATCTTGTTATTCCTTTAAATATATTTGTACAAAAAAGGGGGAGGCAGCGGGCTGGTGTGGTTCAGTGGTTGAATATTGGTCCATGAACCAGAAGATCACGTTTTGATTCCTTGGTCAGGACACATACCTGGGTTGCGGGCTCAGTCCCTAGTAGGGGGCGTGCAGGAAGCAGCCAGTTAATGATTCTCTCTCAATGATGGCTCTCTCTCCCTCTCTCTAAAATCAATAAAAAATATATTTAGCCGAAACCGGTTTGGCTCAGTGGATAGCGTTGGCCTGCGGACTTTAAGGTCCCAGGTTCAATTCCGGTCAAGCGCATGTACCTTGGTTCCGGGCACATCTCCAGTAGGGGGCATGCAAGAGGCAGCTGATCGATGTCTCTCTCATTGATGTTTCTAACTTTCTATTCCTCTTCCTTCCTCTCTGCAAGAAGTCAATAAAATATATTTAAAATATATACATATATTTTTTTTTTAAAAGGGGAGGAGGCAAGTAAATAAAATAACGGCATGAAAGAAAGGAAGGAAGAGGAAAGAGGGGAAGGAAAGAAGAAAGAGGAAGTCAGTTTAAGAACTCGGTCGGGACTCACCTCCTCTCTCCTGGCTGTGTGTGTACCCACCTAGAATTCTGATCTCGGCGTCCGTGAGCCTCCAGTTCTTCAGCCCAAGTTTGAGGAGTTGCGGGGCGCCCTCCAGTTGTGCCACCAGCCTGGTCAGGCTGACGCGCACATCACTGCACCAGGGCAGCATCAGCACCGTGAGCCGTTCCAACACGTGCAGCCTGTCAACTTGAGGAACCAGAGGCAGTTCAGCAATTGGATCCGCCTCCAGACTGCTGAAGGCCGAAGTGATAAAGGAGAAGGAGTGGTCTTTCTCTCTGCAGCCTCAATGTGCACTGAGAATCATTTCGCTTTTTTGTTAGTAGTTTATAGAAAGTGTTCAGGGATATACAAACACTATGCAGGATAGTATAATGAAGCTGTGAGTACTGATACACCAACTTTGAACAAACAGCAAAGTTGTTTGCTTTATCTTACCAAATTCCTCCCCTCTTATCTTATTCTGAAGTAAATCTCAGACAGTAAGTTTTAAAAAAACAACAATTGTAATCTCTTGATCACATCTTATAAATCTTATTACGAACTCCTTGAGCCAATTTGTATTAAGTATGCCCTACTCTCAGACACTGGATCTATAGAAGGAGGCAAGCGGGTAGGAGCCTCAGGTGCAGTGAGCATGTGAAAACTGGTGACTCAGCCGAAGCTGGTTTGGCTCAGTGGATAGAGCGTCGGCCTGTGGACTGAGGGGTCCCAGGTTTGATTCCGGCGGGGGCATGTACGTTGGTTGTGGGCACATCTCCAGTGTGGGGTGTGCAGGAGGCAGCTGATCGATGTCTCTCTCATCGATGTTTCTGACTTTCTATCCCTCTCCCTTATTCTCTGTAAAAAATCAATAAAATATATTAAAAAGAAAAAAGAAAATTGGTGACTCAAAAGCCGTGGCCTGTGTTCCTTAAGGGCAGTTTAAGAAAGGGCTTCTGACTTCCTGAAAGTGCATCTCAAAGGCAAAATGGTCATTCTTACTCAGTTCGAGGAGAGCTTCATTTCCATCCTCTTCCAGGTGATTGTCGGATAAATCAAGAATGCTCAGTTTGGCCATATTGTGAAGATTCTTAGCTGGAAAAAAAGAAAAGAAAAGAAAAAGACTATCAGGGTTAATTTTTAAATATCCTTATGAGAATTCTGAGCCCTTGTCTTCTTTGTTGAGAGTATACAAATCTTTATTAGATTTGATTAGCTATTCTCAAACGTATCTGGCTACTCCCATGACTGTGACCAAATGGACAGACATTTCCTGGTCCTAAATTCTGACTAATGAACTTCTGCCTAAAGGCAAAATGGTCATTATTACTCAGTAAAACCTAAAGCAACACGGACTGCAGTTGTTATCACTATAGGAAAGTCCATCATTTCTCTAAGCCTCCATGTCCTCCTCACCTTTAGAACAGGGAAGGTGAACTAGAGGAACTGTGAGGTTGCTTCCAATTCTTACATGCTCTCCTCATGCAGGAGAGATGAAGGAACAAAACCAATGAGATGAGCTGTTATTTGTGTACCTCAGTTTAGTTTATTTTGGTAGTTATAGTTCTGATGTTAATAATAAAAATTTAATAAGAACATTAATCAAAAAATGCCACCACTCTAGCTAAGAACTGCTTCTTTTTTTCACTACAGATACAGGTACTTGCCCCTTTCCAAAGTTCAGTTACCCCACTTCAATAACAAAGAAACCCAAAGAGAATTTTCATCTTGCTTTTACAAGTAAGGCGAAAAGCAAAAATAGCGTCCAATGTTTGTTTTGTAGAGAGCCTTATAGAGGCATCCAGAGTGGCACTGCCACGCTCCTTCCTGGGAACTACAGTACACATTGCAGCGTCAAGCCGCCAGAGCTCTGAGCTGGGTCTGTGAGCATCTGTGCTTTATCTTGATTTTTTGTGCACCTGTTAGCAAGTGTGTCCTAAGGTATAAGAAGACCCTAAGAGAGAGAGAAACCAAGATGGCGGCATAGGTAAACACCTAAACGGCTGCCTTGCACAACAATTTCAAAATTACAACTAAAAGACAAAATGGACATCGTCCAGAACCACAGGAAAGCTGGCTGAGTGGAAATTCTACAACTAGGAGGAAAGAGAGGGGCTCATGGAGACTCAGAGGAGCTGTGGAGGGCAGAGGTACGGAAAGCGAGCGTGGAGAGGTCTGGCGGATGAGTGCCTGGCTGGCTTTCTCTAGCAGGGGGGAGACAGAAGCTCCTGACTGCATCAGTCCGTTTTCTTCTTCTATGTGTGTGTTTCTTTTTTTTCTTTTCCCCATCAGTTTTATATTGTTTAATTTTTAAAGGGTTAAACGATTTCCCCCTAAAATCTAAATTTAAGAAACATCATAGTTTAACATAATCCAGTTTATCCAGTAATATGCAAAGGTTTTTTTCATACTTAGTTCTCACACTCTTGGGGAACTCAAATACTCAACGCCTATCTTAGTGCGCATTAACTCTACCTTAACAGGGCAATAGGCAAGAATTAGAAGGCCCGACAGCATTTAAGGAAACCGCTCTCTCTGCTTCTCAATCTCTTATTTATCCATCCATTCAAATACTTAGTAAGCATCAAGCACCTACTTCTTAATTTCTTCCTCTTCACCTTCTCTTAAAATTATAACATCTTCAATCAGTCTGAAGTTCTCTATTATCCATCTGTAATCCATTTTTATTCTAATTGTGGAGAAAATTATTAAAAACAGGCTACATATTACCCAGATGTCTTCATTATCTTTTCCAGTTTCTCTAAAAATTAAATTGCTGCTTGAGAGACTTAGCGTGCACGAATTACTATGAAACCACCTCTTCTCTCACAGTGTTCTCCATCTATGCAGGCAACTTACCTAGGGTTTTCACAGCCGATGAGGTCAGGCAGCAGGAGACTAATTGGATTTCCTCAAGGTTGCAGGGTTCGGCTGACAAAGACTTTGCTATATAATCCATCCCCTCCCCGATGTCAGACAAGTGGAGCAAACGAAGTAAACACATGTTCTTCAGGTTTGTCAGACCTTCGGCTGCAAATAGATGGAAAGGAAATGCATTAGGACACCCAGATAATTTGATTTAACCATCGACGAATGGCTGAAAAGAAGGCAATGAACAATTGCACTGAGCGCTTGCCCTTGCTCTTTCAGTAAAACCCTTGAGTTATAAAAAGCCAGAGAGAGCAGATTTCCTTTCAACTCTCTTTCCATCTCCTGGGCCATACAATCTCTTTTGTAGAGGCCATTCTCTTGGTAGGATGAAAACCTATAGTCAATGTGCAGTATTTTAGTGTGTGCCTTTACCACACTTTTTTCATAGAAATAAGTCTTCTGAGTGAGCGCTGTCTCTTTAAACCCTTCAAAAATCCCGTGAGTTCCTTGGTGTGCTTCTAGGATAACTGTTCACAGCCTCAGAAGAGCCCTGCTGGGGCCTTCCTGGTCTTTTCAATGAGGACCACATCCAGTGCAGATGGTACCCGGGAGAAAGATTTATCTTATCTCGGTAATACAAGTGAAAACATTCTAAAATGTCCTTTGGATTGAATAGGTATACCTTTGTGTCAAAATAGTGCTTGATCTTGATGGTACTCTAACCTAGAGGAAAGAAATGTACTGTTTTAATAATAGCTACCTTGCAGCGCTTTGGGGAGGTTGTGGATAAGGTATGTAATGTATTTAGGATGGGCCTGGCACATAGAAGGTGAATATTAACTGTTGTCTTGGGAGTACATGTAGCTCAGAGGTTGTAGGCATGAGCTTTGCAGTCAGTTTGGTTCCTGGATCCCGTACTTAATAATTGTGTGAGCATAAGCAAGTTATTCAACCTTTTAGCTATGGTTTTAGGGATAACTATACCTATGTACTTTGACTATTGTGAGGAGTCGATGAGAAGTAATAGTATGTCAAAGTGCCCGGTGTATTTACTGTCTAACCTATTGCACAGTAACTCTTTAATCAATGGTAAATTTAGACTGATTTATTCAAATCCAGACTTTGATTCCTTAAGAGTAGAACCAGATTGTCTCAGGTAGGTGTTTTTGCACCCTTTCTACCAATGGGTGAGAACTTGAGCAAGTCAATAAACTGTTCTAGGTTCCAGTAGTAGTAAAATAGAAAAATTAGCCCCACCAGTGGTTGAGCATCCACCCATGAACCAGGAAGTGGTTTGATTCCCAGTCAGGGCACATACCTGGGTTGTAGGCGTGGTCTCCAGTAGGGGGTGTACAGGAGGCAGCCGATCAGTTATTCTCTCTCATCATTGATGTTTCTATTTCTCTCTCTCTCCCTCTCCCTTTCTCTCTCTGAAATCAATCCTATATAATAAAAGGCTAATATGCAAATTGCCCCCCCTTAACTTGGAGTTCGACCAGGAGTTCAACCAGGGGGTGGGGGCAGCAGGCCAACCACCAATGGCCCCTTCCTCCTCCTTCTCCCCATTCTCCCCAACCCCACCTGTGCATGAATTCATGCATCAGGCCTCTAGTAATAACATTTAAAAATTGGACTGGATGTTCTCAGGCTCCTTTAACCTCTGATATTCTGTGTAACTCATAGGCATGCAGTAAAAGTTCACTGAACACTGAATTAATTTGATTATTCTATGGAAGCTATAAAATGAAAAAAAGTCAGTCATGCTTTAATTATAGGATAGGGTTGTCTTTAGGCAAGCAGAATGAAAAAGAACAAGGCTGAGGAGCATTTAATTGAGGTCTCAAATGTGGGTGGTTAGGGGGAAGAGTCAACAAAAGAAAAAAAGAAAAAAATGACACCCCCTCCTAAAACTGTTAAAAAACACCTTTAAACGGAAACCTCCCTGTCCTAGAAGACAAATCATGTGTTCTGCTGTGTTTTTCCTTGACCCACATTCATTCTTGTGTTCCATTCTACTTTTTTAAGTTTTATTTTATCTAGTAAAAGAGTAATATGCAAATTGACTGTCATTCCAACACACAAGATAACAGCCCCATGTGGTCAAAGATGGCTGCCCCCATGTGGACACAAGATGGCCGGCAGGAGAGGGCAGTTGTGGGTGATCAGGCCAGTAGGGAGGGCAGTTAGGCATGACTAGGCTGGCAGAGTAGGGCAGTTGGGGCCCTGCAGGGGAGGACATTTAGGGGCAACAAGGCTGGCAGGGGAAGGCAGTTAGGGGTGACCAAGCCAGCAGGGGAGGGCAGTTAGGGGCAATTGGGCTGACAGGAGAGTGGTTAGGGGGTGATCAGGTTGGCAGACAGAAGCGGTTAGAGGCAATTAGGCAGGCAGACAGGTGAGCAGTTGGGAGCCAGCAGACCTGTATTATGAGAGAGATGTCTGACTGCCTGTTAGGCCCTATCCCACCAGCAGTCCTGGATTGTGAGAGGGATGTCCGACTGCCCGTTTAGGCCTAATCCTGGACATCCCTCAAGGAGTCCCTCAAGGGGCAGTTGGACATCCCTCACAGGGTCCCCAGATTAGAAAGGATGCATCCTGAGCTGAGGGATACACACCCTCCTGCCCCTCCATGCACGATTTTCGTGCACTGGGCCTCTAGTTTAATTACAAAACCACTGTATAATCTCTTTAATATTGTTTATATGCTTTAAATACAAATATAGCCAATAATTTCTGAAGATTTTCTCAATTATAAAGCCACAGTTTAAATATTTACATTGCTTCTATGCTTTAAATGCAAGCAGAGTAAATCAGCAAGGAAGATAAAACATCTCATCTCTTCTGTTCTCCAAAGGGTTATCACCTAGTGGTGTACAGTTTACATAAAATGGCGCTATAAGGGTGGAGGAAAGTGTCTAGGAAAACCGATGCAGTCACAAATGCATAAAGACATCCTTGCCTTGTGTAGAGTTAACTGTTTTGATTCTCAAACTTACATTAATTAAAAAAAAAAGAAAGAAATCTAACCTAGTTTTATAGCATCTTCCTCATTCATCATAATGTTATCCAGCATAAGCTTCATAAGATTCTTCAAGTTACCCAAGCTGTCAGTCAGACCACCTGCCAAAAGAAAATAAATCGGACTTTGTTCAGCTGTCATTGAAAAGATTCTCGTGGTTACCATAGGCAAGAAATGCTCATGAAATTGACCAAAAAGTCAAAAGGGGGTAAGGATGTCAAAAGGGCCAGAGAAGTAGAGCAGGTGAACTCTGTGCCCAACTAGAGAATTGTGTCTGGTCCAAAGAGCGCTGGAGCAGATCAGAGGCTCTAACAAATTGTTCCCAATGAGGACAATGGCCCTCAGTTATCAAAGCAACAATTTTTTTTAATATATATTTTATTGATTTTTCACAGAGAGGAAAGGTGAGGGATAGAGAGCCAGAAACATCGATGAGAGAGAGACATCGATCAGCTGCCTCCTGCATGCCCTTACTGGCGATGTGCCTGCAACCAAGGTACATGCCCCTGACTGGAATGGAATCTGAGATCTTTCAGTCCACAGTCCGACGCTCTATCCACTGAGCCAAACTGGTTTCGGCCAAAGCAACAATTTTTAAGAGAAATGAAAAACCTCTATTTTCTCATGATAGCTTCCAATTTCAGAAAGCTGGCAACTCCTTCTGGAAGAAGAGGAGGACAAGGAGACTTTTCCCTCTAAATCAGTGGTTCTCAACCTTCTTAAGGCCACAACCCTTAAGACAGCTCCTCATGTGGTGGTGACCCCCAACCATAAAATTATTTTCATATTTACTTCATAACTAGTAATCTTGCTACTGTTATGAACTGTAATGTAAAATATCTGATATGCAGGATGTATTTTCATTGTTACAAATGGAACATAATTAAAGCATAGTGATTAATCACAAAAACAATATGTAATTATATATTGTGAAATATTTATTTCTAATTACAAATAAATGAAATTTTGTCTTGAATCATGGTATAGCATGGGCAACAGTCTTCATATGACAACAGTAAATTACATTGCTACATTTTGCTACACCAAGGAGTGGTGTGTTGGTTCCTAAGACCATGGGAAATGTGTATTTTCTGATGGTCTTAGGCGACCCCTGTGAAAGGGTCATTCTACCCCCAAAGGAGTCGCGACCCACAGGTTGAGAACCGCTGCTCTAGATTGTCTTATCATTTGGACTGTGTGTGAATAGACTGCTCACACACTGGATTTTAAAAATGAAGAACAAACCATGAAACAGAAAATTCTAAACATTTTGCAGGCCAGTCCAGCCCGTAGACGAGCCGTGTGCATGATCAAAGGAAGAGCCATGCAGAGGAGAGAGTGAGCCTCTGGACAGCCTGCAGACTGAAAGGTCCCAGGTTCGATTCCGGTCAAGGGCATGTACCTTGGTTGCAGGCAGACCCCCAGTAGGGGGTGTGCAGGGGGCAGCTGACTGATGTTTCTCTCTTATCCGATGTTTCTATCCCTCTTCCTTCCAATAAAATATATATTAAAAAAGAAAGAAAGAAAACATAAAGCGAAACAATACGCTGTCTAACATTCCTCCGGTACTTAGCTAGGCTGCACTGCGGCTTCACTGCTGAGGCTGACAGGACGTACCTGGCGGCCGCGGAGTCTGGAGGCTGTGAACGCTCAGGGTGCTCAGGTTCTCCGCGGAGGTGATGTGCTGCTCGTCCTCCATGGTGAGGGGACTGGCTTCCACCACGAGGGAGTGGATGTGCCTGCAGGCGCTGAGGACCGAGTTGAGGCTGCCGGCCACGCCGGCACACCTCTTGAGGGCCAGCCGGAGGCTCGTGGCCGAGCTGAATATCTTCCCCAGGTACCTGATGTCGCGCCTGTTCAGCTTGCGGAAGTCCCGGAGCGTGACCTCCAGGGTCTTGAACTCCTGCTTCCAGTTGAAGAACAGAGACACCGCCCTGCTGGGGATGTAGGTCCCAGCGGACTCCTCCCCGGGGGTCCCGCCCGGGCCCTCGGGGGGCTGGTCCCGCGAAGCCGCGGCTCCCCCGTAGAAGTCCAGCTTCACCAGGTCCAGCGCGCTGGCGCAGTTGGGCAAATGCTCAAAGAAGTCAAACAGGTGGTCGGGGATGTGCTCTGAGCTGATGTGCAAGCTTTTCCCGCGGAAGAAAGCTTCGAACTCCTCACTCAGATCTGCCTGGGACAGACTCTCCCGAAACAAGTGGATGCCGCACTCGGTGAAGGAGCTGATGCTCATGGCCTCCAGGATGCTGTGCACCGTCGTCGTGCTTTTCGCGTTTTGCAGCGACTCCTGCCTCCAGAGAGGCCTCTTGGTGACGACGGAGAGGCTGGGGAGGCTGCCGTGTTGGCACACGGCGGCCAGGTGTCGCAGGACCGCCCTGGTGGCCTCGGTCGACGACCCGCACGTGTACAGGAGCAGGTTGCTATACTGGGACGTGATATCCGAGATGGAAACCATTTTCTGCAAATGTCCCTTCCCCCGGGCCACCTCCTCCGGGTTCCCAGAGGCCAGTAAAGCGCCGAGCCGGCGGCCGGCCACGTACTCCTGGAACGACGGATGGAAGAACCTGTACGTGGGCTTGAAGCGCTGGGCCGTGTGCTTGCAGAGCAGGCCCGTGGCCAGCAGGACGTCCTCGTTCGCGGCGCGCACCTCCCGCGGCTCGAAGTCAAACCGGTGGCCGAACACGCCGTCCAGGGCCAGGTCCCCGCAGTGGTCCAGGCTGCGCGTGAGGTCGCCGGCGGCCACCCCCCCGTGCCGGTGCCCGTTCTTCTGCAGCAGCAGCTCGTAGAAGGTGCGGAACAGCGAGGTCTGCGTGTGGGCCTGGAACTGGCTCTCCCCCATCTGGACGGCACAGGTGATGACCACAAAGAGGGGCGTCTTCAGCAGGTGCCGCAGGCACCTGGACCTCTGCACCTGGAGCAGCAAGGCCTCCGCGTGCTCCCTGACCAGCACCTGCCGGATGAGGGCCCGCGCGCTGTCCTCCGTCATATCGCCCACCTCGGCCGTCAGCGCCCCGAACTGCCTGATGCGCTGCAGGCTCTCGGTGGTGGTGGTGACCACGACCGCGTTCCTGAAGCGGTGGTGGTCCCTGATGAGGGCTTCGATCTCGGGACAGTTCTGGGCCTGGAACTCGTTGTAGCCGTCCAGCAGGAAGAGCACCCTCTGCCGCAGCCTCAGCAGCGCGGCCAGGAAGGTCCGCTTTGGCGTCGTGGCGGGGACATCCAGGAGCTGGTCGCACAAGGTTTCCAGGAGTCCGCCCCGGGCCCGGCTCAGGCGGAGAAAGAAGACCAGCTTGAACTTGGCCAGGGCCGCGCACTGTCCCGAGGCCCAGAGCATGGCGATGCGCTGCAGCAGCGTGGTCTTCCCTTTGCCCGACTCCCCTTCCAGGATGCACGGGCTCTGAAGAGAGTCCAGCAGGCCGCTCAGGGTCAGCTGGTCCAGGCGGCGGTGGTGTTGGTCCTTCCTCCACAGGACGGGCTCCGTGAAGGTGCTTTTCAAATTAAAAATAATGTCAATGTCTTCCCCCAGCGGGTAGAAGTTCAGAAAATAGGGGGAGTGGTAAAATTCTTTTAGGTCTTGAGCCAAATCATCCAAGTCTCCTTCCGACATCTGATGATGAAAAAGGCCTATTGGAGAAGAGGCGAAATTAGAGAGGATCCCGTTCTGTGTCTGCCCGGAGCCCAGAGTTCAGGAGAACGAGAATCTTCTATTGATGGGTTTCGTTCCCTTCCCCAGTGCTCAGCTGGCACAAGGGCTTCCAAATATTTATTCCTGGTTTTCCCTGGCACCCTTCACCCTTCCTCCCCTCTAGACCTCCGTTTCCTCCTTTCCGCCACCAACTCTCGCAGCAGCTGATTGGAAATGGGAGGAGTCTGTGTTTGGGGTAAGAAAAGTGCCTGAGAACAGTGGGGAGGTGGCTGATCAGGAATTCGCCTTGATTAAACTCTGCCGTGAAGTAACTTACCAGTTTCATGGAATAGAAACTAAATATTTCATGAAAAGCAGAATCATGCTGCTTTAATTAGTCAGGTTTTCTTTACCGCGGCGCTTGGTCATCGGCTGGTGGAGACCACTATGGCCCGGGCTTCTTAGGTGCCTCAGTTGTCCCATTTGGTTTTGAAATGAGACTCTTCTACAGCCTCTACTCCCCAACCCTGGAGTCCCCTATTGGCATCACTGTCAAGTGACCTAATGGGAGTTTTTTTCTGAGAGTGCCTGAGCTTTTCCCTGCCATGGACTGTCAGAAACCAAATATTGTTCTCACTAAATGGATGTAAAGAGGAGGCCAGAAGGCTGGTCAACCTTAACTGCTCTGAAAGGTCAGAGCTAATCACTCACTGTTTAGTTGAAACATTGTTGGCCAAGCAACCTCTATCTGTTTGTTTCATGTTAATTTCTGTTTTTGTTATTTCCTGCCTAAAGGCTAGGGGTGTGTCCCAAAGCCTTAATAAAAGGGAGAAAAAGGCCAGAGCAAGTGGCAGTCCTTTCCACTAGAGGAAGGCTCCTGCCTGGCCCCCCAATATCACCAAATTAATGTTTTCTAGTCTCTCATTTCGTTTGCGTGCGGCCTCCTTCAGAAGCCGAATCCTGAACTGGGAACCCTGAACCATGTGGGACATGAAAGAAGGTTCCCACAATGGACCCCACCCAGGGATGTGCAGAGGGAGGAGAGCAGAGGCTCTGTCTGTCACCGGGATCAGGGTCTTCACCGTGGTTCGGTGTGTTTGTGGAACAGATACAAAGCAATCTGGTACTTACTTTGTCCATTCAAGTCCTGAAACAGAGGATAGTCCCACTTTTCCAAGGATTTGAGAAAGAGGTCACAGGCTTCCGAACCCTTCTTCAAGATCATGTGAACGATCCCTCTGGCAGCATCCTGCTCCACCTTCTCGCAGCAAATGATGCTCACTTCTTCAAAATTCAGAACGTTCCTCACAAAGAGCTCATCCACAACTTGCTTTATTACAGTCATTCCCATCCTCTGGATGAGGGCTTGGCTGTTCTCCTTAATGAAATTCACTGAGGAGATGGGCAAATACATACGTATTTATTCACTCGCATAAAATACGAATGCAATGTTGCCAGAGCATTAGGGTCATGATTTTCCCCACCTTTAGACCCATCTTGAGTTTCGGAGAGGCAAATGCTTCAATTCCAGGCCCTGAAGAAAAGCCTGGCAAAGCTCCTTCTCCCTCGCCCCTTGGTGAGCAAGATGGTGTTTCTTGGGTAATAAAGTCAGGTGAACACTTTTCTTTCCCAATATAAAACGGTCCCCAGTAAAATCACAGGGGGCTTCAGAGGAAGGAGACTGGCCCAGGGTCTGCCACTTGCTGCTCTCTGTGGCACCTTGCCACATTGCTACGCCTCTCTGAGCCTGTTTCAGGGCTGTGCTGCCAAATTTTGAACACCCTGGCTCTCTGGGGGTCAAGGCCCTAATCCATAGCACGTACCCATCTCCACGTTTTAATACCCGCCATGGTTGATTTCAAGATAATTATGTATGTTAACCAGGTACCAAAAGTCATGGACATTCAGCAACAAGGTCTCACAAAGCAGAAAGAACCAGCTCCAGTACACCACTCGTTCCTTATCTGAACAGTGGTGTTGAGGACAGTATTTAGCTTTCGAAGGAGTCATGAGAATTCATGTATAGTATCTTATACAACGTGATAGCTCAATATATGTCAGCCACTGTTTTTAGGCATGAGTCAGCTGTTATCACTGAAAGGAGGAGCATTTTTTATCTGCCAAAGATTTGGGTCTTTGCTGAAGTGTATCCCGGAAGAATAGTTGTCTGTCTCCAGTGTAAGCCCTCTTACCTCTAGTAGTCCCTGGGGAAACTAGGCCATTTCTGTCAAATGCAGACCACACTGTACCTGGGCAGTCTGTGACAGCTTCGTCTTCCTGGTTTTTTATTCTTAGACACTATCTGCACCATTTTTCTTCCTGGGTGAGGCTGATCCTGGTTTTCAAATCTTCATGAATTCATCCAGGCAGATAGGCCCCTCCCGAAGGACCTGTGGCTTCTCTGGTCTAAGATGAACCATCAGGGACTTCGACCCTGAGGAACCCACCCCAACTTGCCTTTCTCTTTGTCACAATCTCTACTACCAACCTCAGATGGGATGTGACCACATCCCTGTCTGTTTGTCCTGTTTGCTGGTCTCTGTTCTCTGGCTTCTACATTCTCTGGATGGAAATGACCTCTAAGTCTGAATCCAGTCACAGTCTTCATTTTACAGCTGAAGAAATGTTGCCTCAGAAAGGCCTAGAGTCTACCACAGGTTACAAGATTAGTCTTTGTGTGTGTGTGTGTGTTTTGTTTTAAATATATATATTTTTATTGATTTCAGAGAAGAAAGAAGAGAGAGAGAAACATCAATGATGAGAGAGAATTTTGGATTGGCTGCCTTCTGCACGCACCACACTGGGGATCAAGCCCACAACCTGGGTATGTGGCCTGGCCAGGAATTGAGCCCATGACCACTGAGCCACACCACCCGGCAAGACTAGTCTTTTGGATGCTACCTTTCTTCAGCTGTAAAATTAAGACAATGACTTTATTAAAAAGCCTCGTGAAAAAGACTGGATAAAGTCACCCACATTAAAATGTTTTAAAATTTGAAAAGTATACTGTTATATAACTATCAGATGTTCTTATTAATAACCATGGTATATGTTACTGTGTACTACCAGACCCTC
The DNA here is from genome assembly GCA_004026805.1 of Lasiurus borealis. Taxonomy (NCBI): domain Eukaryota; kingdom Metazoa; phylum Chordata; class Mammalia; order Chiroptera; family Vespertilionidae; genus Lasiurus; species Lasiurus borealis. The sequence goes on from PVJN01011525.1 coordinate 43,941, forward strand.
TCTTATCAAGTAGTTATCTGAAAACAATACTGCTTATTCACTCCTTCTTTCATTCATTCAGTATTCATTCTTGTCAGAATAGCTGTTTCTAGACCAGCACGGTACAATAGAATTTTCTATGTTGATAAACATATTTCTGTATTTCTGCTGTCCAATAGAGTAACCATTGGCCACATTAAGCACTTGAAATGTGGCTAGTGTGCTCATGCAACTGAATTTTACATTTTATTTATTTAAATTCACACTTAAATAGACATGTGGCTAGTGGCTATTGTATTGGATAGCACAGGTCTATAACAGTAATCAAAATGGAAAGTTGCCTGACTGGGGTAGCTCAGTAGTTGAGCATCAACCTATGAGTCAGATGATCATGGTTTGATTCCTGATCAAGGCACATGTATGGGTGGTGGGCACAATTCCCAGTAGGGGGCATGCAGAAGGCAGCCAACTGGTGATTTTCTCATCCCTGTTTCTCTCTCCCTCCCTCTCTCTTCCTCTCTGAAATCCTACATAATAAAGATGTAATATACAAATTGACCATCACATCTTCATACAAGATCACCTCCCCTATGTGGTCACAAGATGGCTGGCAGCGGAGGGCAGTTGTGGGTGATCAAGCTAGCAGGTGAGGGCAGTTAGAGGTGACCAGGACAGCAGGGGAGGGCTGTTGGGGGCAACCAGGCTGACAGGGGAGTGGTTAGGAGATAATCCGGCTGGCAGGCAAAAGTGGTTAGGGGCACTCAGGCAGCAGGCAGGTGAGCAATTGGGAGCCAGCAGTCCTGGATTGTGAGAGGGATCCCAGATTGGACAGGGTGCAGGGCTGGGTTTATAGGGATATCCCCCCAACTAATGCACAAATTTTGTGCACTGGGCCTCTAGTATCTTACCTAATAAAAGAGAAACATACAAATTAACCATCACTCTGCTATGCCCACAGCCAATCAGAGTGAGTATGCAAATTAACCCAACAAAGATAGGGGTTAATTTGCATATGTAGGCATGGAGCAGCTGGGAGTAGCGTGATGCCTGCTACAGGAGAAGGGTGGTGGCAGAGGGAGCTTCTGGAGCCAGGCTCCGGACAGAAGTGAGGACTTGCTGGCTCTTGGGTGGCCAAAAAGCAGGGGACATGTGGCTCCTGGATGGCTGAGAGTAAAGCCAGGGGAAGGAAGGCCTATTCTTGCATAAAAATCGTGCAATGGATCTCTAGTATATATGTGTGTGTGTGTGTGTGTGTGTGTGTGTGTGTAAGAATTACATTTTGGTTGTCATGTGAAACACCATGTTTCTTCACAATGCACTTGATAGGTACAGATCTCTGCTATTTGGCTGGTAGATTATGCTAATAGGTGATGACAGAGGACCAATATTTAAAAACACACCTGATTGCTCTGTGTAAGTCCTCCCTAACTGTGCTTCTGCCTTTTATCATGGCCTGCCAGGTTTATAACTGAATTCTCAAACCCACAAAAGAATATTTGTGGGGAATTCCACATATAACTAACTCATCAGGGGAAGGAATGAATTGATTTTTCACTCAATATCATTTGGTGGCATACTATATAACCAGACAGATTTTATTCCTAGTATACTTACTTGTTCTGAATAAAAGCTTTCCACCCTTCTATAGCTCAATAGACGGTATTATTTCCAAATGGACCGTTCAAAGATAATCCCAATATTTGCTTCTTCATTCTGTAAAACTAACAGAACCAGAAATTATCAGGCAGCAACCATAGTCACTTTTGTACTTATTCTTTCCCACTCACACACCCTCCCAATAAGGACATAATATACACAATATTCACCATCTGTTGTTTTTTCATTTACTATATATCTTGAGATCTTTCTATATCAGTTAAGTATTAAACTGCCTCATTTTAAAAATTAACCTCATTGAGGCACATGACAAAGGTGGAAAAAATCATGAAAAAAAGTATAGGATTCTACAAATTACTTCTTAAATGCTTAAAATCTTACTCTATTTTCAGAAAATCTGAAACTGAAATTTGTAGACCATACATTATGTTTTGTAGAAGATTATACCGAATTCCAGCCATTCAGTGAGTCAGCGAATGTATGGAAAGCTAGAGAAAAAGAGCCATTATTTAGCGAGGTTTAGGAGGTGGAATGACCCGACTACATCAGACTGGGTAAGACTGAGGGAGGCAGCTACGTGTTTTGGCTTGGCTGACAAGTGGACAGTAGCTTTGTTACTGAGAAGAGAAGTCAGCAAGTGGGGCAATTAGAGGTGTCCAGTCCAGTGGCATGTTAGAAGAAAAAAAAATTACAATCAAAGAACCCATACCCAGAGGAAAGACAAATCAAAATACTGTATTACCAAGTTAATATAAATATTTTTAAACTTAAAAGCAAACCGTTTGGTGTCATTTAAAAAAAATTTTTTTACCCAAGGACAAGGTTTTATTGATTTTAGAGAGAGGGTAAGGGATAGGGAGAAAAAGAGAGAGAGAGATTAGAGAGAAACATTGATCAGTTGCCTCCTGCATGCAACTTGACCAGGATTAAACTGTAACCTGGGTATGTGTCCTGAACAGGAATCAAACCAGCAGTCCTTTGGTGCACAGGATTTAATGCTCAACCAACTGAGCCACATCTGCCAGGGCCAGCGTTCCATTTTTCAAGAAGCAAACGTTTGGAAATTGAGTGAACAACAAAATAATGTGAGTACACATAACACATTAAAATGATTAAGATGGTAAATCTTATGTTACATGTATTTTACAGTTTAAAGAAAGTTTCCCTAGCCAGTTTGATTCGGTGGTAAGAGTGTTAGTCATTGGCTGAAGGATTGCATGTTCAATTTCGGTCAAGGGCACTTACCTCAGTTTTAGGATAGATCTCTGGCCACAGTTGTGGTGAGTGCAGAAGGCAGAAAATCAATGTGTTTCTCTTGCATCAATATTACTCTCTCTCTCACTCCCGTTCTCTTCCTCTCTCTCAAAAATCAATGTAAAAACTATCCTCAGGTGAGGATTAAAAAATTGGTAATATCTGTGTTTCTTTTATGGTCATTACTATTATTAATTTTGTTATATGATTATTATTGAAAATAATGTTGTATAAAGGAGGGAAGTGTTTGAAATGATTTTCTTAAATGCCAAATATGCTAAGTACACCCAGCCAAGTATACAAACAGTCATGATTTTAAGGCCAACTTTTCATCATTGGAAAAATAAATAAGCTCAAAATGAAATTTCATCTGAGACGGCTAATAGATGAAACAACAAAAAACTGGCCCCCAGTGCATCTTTTTGAGAGGCCAGAGAATCCGAATCTTTCAGAGATAAGAGAAACAAAAGCTGTCAAAGGAAGAAAGATTGCCTTCTAGGCAGATTTTCTTTTGTTTTTTTAAAAAAATTTTATTGAATTTATTGGTCTGATATTGCTTAATAAAAGTTATAAAGGTTTCAAGTGTACAATTCTATAATATATCAACTGTATATTGTGTGTTTACCACCCAAAGTCAAGTCTCCTTCCATCACCATTTATCCTCCCCTTCCCCTCTTCCAGTTACCCCAACTCTCAGCAGGTCATGAAATCAATTAAATTAAGTTAAAATTAGTATATTATAAAATTAAATAGAATTAAAACTCTAAGAATGCACTATATTTTTTCATGAAAATTTAAATTCTTTATAAATTCTAGTGATGTAAGTGTATTTTATTTTATTTTATTTTATTGTCTAAAGTTTTATTTCCCCCTAATTGATTCCCTCCCCCAAGCCATTCCCACCCCAGGAAAGCCCCCATGTAAGTGAATTTCTTATTGTGAGTTGAGGTCAATAAAAGTTTGAAGGTCAGTGTTCTAAGGTAACCCTCATTCTTGGAAATGAGTTTTGAGTTGTTCTTGAAGGAAATCAAAGTTTGCCAGCCGTTAAAGGGGAAAGACTATTTCTAGGCAGAGGAAGCAGCACAAGGAAGGAGCCCTGGGGAAGGAATCTGAAAACCAGGATTGGACAGCACCTGAGCGTAAGCAAGGCCTGTTCTGATGTCAGAAATGAGTTCAAATGTCAGCTCTACCACTGACAAGTTGGGAGTCTTTGGCTGATACAAGAAAAACACTCAGTAAATAGTAACTACTAGTTTTGTTTTTTGTTTTTGTTTTTTTTTTTCACCTTCCTTTCCACTCCCCCAGAAGAGGTGTGTCTCCACTTACTGGGTCAGAGTTTAAGAGAGAACAGGGAAAGAGGAAGAAGATAGAGGAAGGACCTAAGAAGTTCCTTATATTCACTTGTGAACAGAATAAACTAATCCTAGAGTTGGCCAGGCAGTCACTTTTTCTGGAAAAAAAAAATAATAATCAGTTAAAATTGCTACATGGATCATCAGGCAGGAATATCAACTGATTTTGAAGATGCTAATAATTCATATTCAGTTTGGATACTGGTAGTTTTCTACCTACCCAGAGAGAGAAAGTCTGACCACTCCAGAGAACTAACTCAAAGATAATTGACTAATTATTCATTGCTCTTGAGAATAAAATCAACCCATAGTCTGAATCTCAGGTAGTCCCCTCCCAGTTACTCGCTGGCATAATGGACAGGGTTGAGATGTGTTTGCTTCCCTGAATCGTGGCTATAGCTCCGAACACTTCCCCACCTCCTTAACCAAGCTGTTCAGTGAAGAATTGAATTGCATGGAGGAAGTCTTTTCCTACATTTGTACTTCAAAAAATAACATTTAGAACTACAGTAATTCCAAAAATGGACAGTTAGCCCTGGCCAGTGTGGCTCAGTTGGCTGGAGCATCATCTGGTACTCTGAAATGTGGTGGGTTCAGTTCCCAGTCAGGGCACATGTCCAAGTTGCAGGTTCAATTCTAGTCAGGGAATGTGCGGGAGGCAACCAATCAATGACTCTTACATTGATGTTTCTCTCTCTCCCTTCCTCTAAAATCAATAAAAAATTTTAAAAATCAACATTTTATTTCAAATGTTTACATGAGCTCCCTAAAGAATTGAAATTCCTCAGGACCATATAACCCACATTTATGGAGTCATCCCAGAACTTATGGATGAAATGGGGGGGAAAGTTGTATGTAATGGGAACAGAGATGCAGCACACAGAAGTGGAAAGTATGTGTAACTTTGACATTACAGTACTGAATTAAAATCCACATTTGCTGTTTATAAAATGGATACCCTTCCCTTACTGAGTCTTCCTTCCTTCCTTCCTTCCTTCCTTCCTTCCTTCCTTCCTTCCTTCCTTCCTTCCTTTTTTTATTGATTTCAGAGAGGGAGAGAGAGAGAAATATCAATGATGAGAGAAAATCACTGATCGGCTCTCTCCTGCATGCACCTTACTCGAAATAAGCCCGAAACCTAGGCATGTGCCCTGACTGGGGATCAAACTGTGACCTCTTGGTTCCTAGGTCAATGCTCAAGCGCTGAACCACACTGGCTGGACTAGACTTATTTTCTTTATCTGAAATGCTGACATGATTAATCCCCATCTCCTAGGACTGTTGTGAAGTTGAAGCCCTATCCCTTCCCACCTTGGGACATTGATGTATTTGGAGATGGGCCCTTTAAATAGATAATTAGGTTAAAATCAGGCTATTAGGGTGAGCCATGATCCAATCTGACTGGAGTCCTTACCAAGACAATGAGATTTGTACACAGAGACCCAGAGATGCATACTCAAAAGAGAGACTGTGAGAAGGCAGACCTGCAAGCCAAGGAGAGCAGCCTCACCTGTGGACACTTTGATTTTGGACTTCAGACCTATGAGAAAATAACTTTCTGTTGCCCTAGCTGGTTTGGCTCAGTGGATAGAGTGTCAGCCTGTGGACTGAAAAGTCCCAGGTTCGATTCCGGCCAAGGGCACATTCCTGGGTTGCAGGCTCCATCCCCAGTGTGGGGTGTGCAGGAGGCAGCCAATCAATGGCTCTCTCTCATCATTGATGTTTCTCTCTCTCTCCCTCTCCCTTCCATTCTGAAATCAATAAAAAAAATTTTTTTAAAAAGGGGGCAGCCAATTAATGTATTTCTCTCTGTCTTTCCCTCTCTCTTCTACTCTTGAAAATCAATGGAAAAAATATCCTGGGTGAGGATTAAAAGAATAATAATAATAAAATAACTTTCTGTTGGTTAAGCCACCAGTCTATAGCATTTTGTATGGCAGCCTGAGCAGGCTAATACAGTTAGCATTATAAAAGTGGGCTAAACCAGTAAAAGAACAGTGACAGGAGACAGATTCCATCCTACTTCTGTAGAGCTGAATCTTGTCAGTTGACTCACTTCACACATTTTGTAACCCTCTAAAGCAGAGTTGTCAGGACTAACTGAGACAGTGGTTCTCAATCTTCCTAAGGCCAAGACCCTTGCATACAGTTCCTCATGTGGTGGTGACCCCCAACCATGACATTTTGCTACTGTGATGCATCGTGATGTAAATATCTGCATTTTCCGATGGTCTTAGGCGACCCCTGTGAAAGGGTCGTTCGACCCCCAAAGGGGTTTCGACCCACAGGTTGAGAACCACTGAACGGAGATGAAGTATGTAAAGACGCTATTAACAACAGATGCCCTGTAACAGTGGGTTCCTTCACTTCTCTAGATCAGAGGTTTTCAACCACACATAAGCTAATTATAGTACTAACATTCTTTGGCATACCCAAAAAATATATTCTATGCCAATATGACAAAAAATAGGTATAATTCTGCCAAAACCGTTTTGGTTCAGTGGATAGAGCATCGGCCTGTGGACTGATAGGTCCCGGGTTCAATTCCGGTCAAGAGCATGTGCCTTGGTTGTGGGCGCATCCCCAGTGGGGGGCTTGCAGAAGCAGCTGATCAATGTTTCTCTTTCATCGGTGTTTCTAACTCTCCATCCCTGTACCTTCCTCTCAGTAAAAAAATCAATAAAATATATTTAAAAATAGGTATAATTCTGATGGATTTACCAACAAAAAAGTAATTACTGCCTTTTGGTTCTAAGGTGACTTTAAAAAAATACATTTTAATTTATTTCAGAGAGGGAGGGAGAGAGAGAAACATCAATGATGAGTGAGAATCCTTGATCAGCTGCCTCCTGCATGCCCCCCACTGAGGATCAAGCCTGCAACCTGGGCATGTGCCCTTGACCGGAATTGAACCAGGGAACTCTATCCACTGAGCCAAACGGGCTAGGGCAGTGGTCAGCAAACTTTGGCTCATGAGTCACATGCAGCTCTGTTGACTAATGAGTTTGTTGACCACTGGGCTAGGGCTCCAAGTGACTTTTTTAAAAAATCAGGTACCAAAAAAAAAAAAAAAAAAATTAGGTACCTATATTTGTTTATAAGGATGTCCAGTACCAAGAATTAACCAGCCCTGGCCTGTTAGCCCAGCCCGGCAAGCTCAGAGTGTTAGAGTGTTGTCCCAATACACCAAGATTGGGGGTTCAATCCCCAGTTAGGGCACATACAAGAATCAATCAAGGAATGCATAAGTAAATGGAACAACAAATTGATGTTTCTCTCTCTTCTTTCCTCTCTCTTGCAAATCAATTAAAAAAAAATCAATCAGACACAACCTTATTTTGTGATGTGACCAATAAGATGCAACTCTATTATATGACCTATATTTATGGTTCAAAACAGGGCATTCACATACCAGATGGCTCTTGTTGTGCTGTCTGTTGTCATTTTTTATTTAACAATCTAGGGAAAAGAGGTCAGTGCCTCTGGCTAAGTTGTCAGATAGTGCATGTTTTAAATTCTTTTGAGGCACTGGTTCAAAAATCACTGTTCTAGATATCAGCTTTCTCACCAGTAATGCAGGTGAAGGAGTAATCCCCCAACACCCCCCTCATTTTTTCAGTTCACCTTCTGTGATTCCTTCAACTTTAGGAACAAAAGTATACGCCCCAAAAGCATTTTCAGAGCACTTTCCCTCACTTTGCTTCCCTTCTGATTTGATTCCACATTTACACATCAATCCCAAGCAACCTAATGAAACCCACCAGGCCAGACTAATAGACTAATCAGCCCTAAAAGTTTTACTGCAGGCAAATCCAGTCATGCGAAAGCCCAGTCTTTTAGTGTTGAGACTTTCATACCCACAGGCACAAGCTTTAAATAACTGTAAACCCAAATTGTAATATCTGGTTCCAAAACCCATTTTAAACCTCATATCTCTCCACACGGTACCTGGCTGAACAATCCAGTTGCCCGGTTCTTGGTGGATCAAATGCTTTAAAAAAAATTCTTTTTATTTGCTTTCTGTTTCACAGTTGAGGCCTGGTGTCTTGTGGATCGGAGGTCTCCGTGCTCTGTGGCTGGGGTTGTAAAGGCTTTTCTTTCCAAAGCATAGTAAGAATGGTTTGGAAACCAGAACTACTGTTCAAAAGGGGAAGATGAGTGTAAGTAGAAGTAGCCAAAGAATTGAAACTTGAGACTTAAAGATGCAAAAGCTAGAAATGTACATTAGGAAAAGAATTATTCACTTGTTTCCTATGTGTTCATGATATGTGACTCCTATTGCTGTTGGCTTATTTATTCTCCAGCTTAAAATGAAGCAAAGTGTTTTGAATATTTAATCTGCATTAATTCTTATGGGAGAGAGAGGGAGAGAGAGAGATAGAAAGAATGGGCTGGTTAGGTTGGTGAAAGCATATTGTTACTGCAGTCAACGTCATACTTACAATGTGTATCTTGGGTCCCGGCAGACTTCTAGCAAATGCATACTCTCTGTCCCCAGGGTCCTGGGCAAGGATAGCACAGAGCAAACGCATCAGCACCGTCAGCCCGCTCCACTGGTGATGCACAGGGCATTGCTGAATACAAAGAGCCTCAGCCTCCTCCTGGCATACACAGTCACAGCTTGTGGTCACAAATTCCAGAAAGCCAGTTTGCCCTGGCTCTGGAAGTGGAGAGATCTCCTGGCACTTCTCTCGAGAATGACATTCTTGCGTATTCTTTCCCCTATCATTGCACAAATGACCGCAAGATTTTTTTATGTTACTTAACTTCTTATTTCAAAAAAAGGCACACTGGAGAACCAAGATGGCAGCATAAGATACACATCTGTAAGTGCTGTCTCTCGCAGCCACACCAAAACTACAGCTAAAAGACAAAACGACTATCCCCCAGAACCACGGGAAAGCTGGCAGAGTGGAAGTTCTGCAACTAGAAGGAAAGAAAAAAGTTCACTCAGACCTGGTAGGATGTGCAGAGGCTCAGAAAGGCAGAGGTACGGAGATGAGCTGGAATCGGGCTGGCGTGTGCTGTTGTTTTTCAACTGGGAGGGAGTTACTAGTTTCCGACCCGCCCTGAACTCCAGTTCCGGTGAGATTATGGAGACCCAGACTCATACCGGGAGAAACTGGACCGTCTGCCATCAGGTCAGAAAGGGAGGGTGGCTCTCTTGCAGAGTTGCGCACTGCAATCATTGTTTACTGTGCTGGAGGGCAGGACAAGGGACACTGAACAGAAGGCGGCAGAGGACTGACTGTTTGCCACGCCCTAGCCTAGAGACTCCCTGAGACCCCGCCCTGCCCAATTTACAAACCCACCCAGATGTGCAGTGACTTTTGCATGTGAATGGCCTGCCCTCTGGCAGCTTAGCTAACAAATTGCAACTGGGTCAGACAACTCTAAAACTTCCAAACTCCAAGCAAAGAGGAAAAATCAACTCCAAAACTTCCAAACTCCAAGCCAAGAGGAGAAATTGGCAAATCTCTCTCTCTCTCTCTCTCTTTTTTAATAGAAACTTCCTATTTATTTTATTTTTTTTAATATATTTTATTGATTTTTCACAGAGAGGCAGGGAAAGGGATAGAAAGCCAGAAACATCGATGAGAGAGAGACATCGATCAGCCGCCTCCTTGACCGGAATCGAACCTGGGACCCTTCATTACCCAGGCCGACACTCTATCCACTGAGCCAAACCGGTCTCGGTCCAAATCTCTTTGTAACTCCTGCTGGGTGGCCTC
>PVJN01011526.1:0-53834 GCA_004026805.1 Lasiurus borealis
ATACTTGTAAGGTATGAGAGAGACAAGACCGGAGGCGCCGGGAAGCTTGACTACTGTAGAGTGCTCAGTTGAGACTTGTCTCTGCCCCATGGCCTGCAGCGTTTATGTGGAAATTGGGGACGCTTTTACTCGTTCCAAAGCCTTACCTGATCAGACCTGCCCAGGTTTGAGTTTGGGAAAAAAAGTGTTTGAAGTAAACAGGAAAATTACTCACCTTAATGATGTGTTTTACTGGCACTGACAATGCTTTGATAGTCTGACAGATTCTTTTTTTTTTTTTTTAAGTTTTGGAGAGGAGAAACTTGGGGGGAATTTAATAATCTATTTAGAAAACATAGACTCTTATGCTTACTCACTTGCTAGTAAAGAGGAATGTAAAGCAGGCTTTGTGCCATCTAAGTTATAGGATTTCTCCTCCTCCTAATAAAGTTGAAATCAGAAATTTTCCATTAGGGCTTTCTATTGAAAACCAAAATGCAAGACCATTTTTTCTGGTGCTTTTTGTTCACATGTCTCCTAATTATTCTGCTGCTGTTCCCACAGGACAGTCTTCCTGTACTTTGGCTGTGGGTTCCCGATTTTGTAGGTTGCTTTCATCTATGGTGGTGATTAAGACCATAATCCAACTGGTTTGATGAGAGAGTTGGTGCACCAAACAGAGCAAACACACCTTTTTTTTTCCCATCTGAAACACAATTCCTAAATCTCTGCACCTGAATCTCTGTTTAGGGTGCATCGTTTTGAGGTGGGGTAGGGGAATCATGTTTATGTTTATACTTAGTTTAAATATAATAAACACATTTCATAAATTTGTTTCTTCCTTATTTATTTATTTGTAAACTGTTAAAAGATACACATTTCTACTTTGAGGACTGAGAACTGGATCATGTATCTTTAAATATTTTAATCTTGATTGGAATAGAGATGGAGTGGTCCCATTAAATGAATCCTCTGAAACAGAAAACCTGATGTGTCCCTGATTCACTGTGACCTTGGTGGAGTCCATTCTTGTGTTCAGATTGGAATCCAACACAGGTAGAGATATAAGGTTTGAGAATTAATTAAAAATTTTGAGCCTTACATTCTTTATGAAGTTATATAAAAGATGACGGTTAAATTTGGTAAACTTTAACTCCTAAGGCTAACAGATTAAAAGAGGTGGGAACGAATAATAGGTATGCACCTTTGAAACAAGATATATTTACCAGCTCTCTCCCCTTAGTCTCTGACTGGGAATACCTTGAGCATCATTTTATTAATTTTGGTCAAATCCCTAACTGGAAATGCATCAGGTGGCCAGTAAGTTAAAACGAGTGGAAATATTGACTACAATGTATGTGTATCAGCCTCTTGGTGTTTCAGGTAAAATGAGCTTATATAATGAAAGCACTGCAATGCATTCTTATCTCCTGCTTTAGTTCTTTGTTCTGTTAGCAGCCATTTGTCGGCAACTAGAGCAAATCTGGGTTCGACTTGTTATAAGATGTTCCTCAAAAGTGGCTTGGGAAAGATTTGGCTTAATAGTCAGATGTTTCTGTCAGCAGCTCTGTCTTTGAAGCATGTGCTCAGAACAAACATTCCCATGGCCAAATAGATAGTGGGTTATGTTCATTAGTATTTACTGTTTTCAGAGATTTCACTCTTGATTCTATGCCATTCCACCTTCAGGAAAATGGCAATTTTGAAAGAAGAAAAGCTTTTTACTTGATTTCTCTGAGATAAATTAAATATACTTGTGCAAATTAGAATGTCAAACAACTCTTTTTTTAAAAGTAAATTTGTCCACCCTCGCCAGTGTGGCTCAGTTAGTTAGAGCATCATCCTGTACACCAAAATGTGGTTGGTTGAATTCTCAGTCAGAGCACATACCCAGGTTATGGGTTGGATCCCTTGTTAGGGTGTGTATAGGAGGCAACCCACTGACATTTCTCTCACACATGGATGTTTGTCTTTCTCTCAAATAAATTTTTAAAAAAGAGTAAATTTTCCTATTTCAGGTGACATATGATATGACATTGAAAATGCCTATAGTGTTGAAGGTTTACAAAAATCACAGCATTTATTAATGTTAATTTCACCTAATGAAATAGAATTATTTAGAAAATACTTCCTAAGATTGGGACTAGTAAGCAATTAGAAAGTATACCTCTTTAGAGATAGACAAACCAATGAGGTTTTGTCTAGTGACCTGAAGATGAAATGCTTATCACTTAACCAAATTATGCTGCTATCTCTCACTTCACTTACTCCAGAAACTTAGAGCCAATGGCATGTTGATTTAGTTTGGACAATATCTCTCACACCTATTCTAAGTCTCTCTGACCCACAGCAAGCCCATATATTTCTGGTTCAGCTGGTGCAATTGGTTACATCCTTGCTCACCCCACTCTTCATCTTCAGTGTCACACAGAGGGATCTCTCCAACCCACAGCTCAGGCCAAAGGCTCTTGATGGACCATTGCTGGTGACTGTGTACTGACCTCTAAGCATGTCATGTTTAGATCAAAGTGCTCCTTTTGGCCCAGTCTTCCACTAATAACAATAATCCCTTTCTATTTATAAAGTGCTTTATATTTTTTAAAACACACATATATATATCACATTTAATCTGTATAACAAATCTGTCAAGTTGGCAGGTATTACCCTCACTTCTCAAATGAAGACTTGTGTAACTTTGGAGATTACACACCAATTTGATGCATAAGGGAGTGAACTTTCTGCCTTCATGTTCCTCATTGTGTGCTGTGATTCCAATGAGGAATCTGCCCCAATGCCACATGTGATGTTTCAGTCATTAGAAGATTCTTTTGTTTTTTTCCACCCTCATGTCTGGTTTCCTGCTATTTTCTCTCTCCGCAATAGTCCTCTTTCCCCCACCTTGTTCCTGACTGTCAAAATCCCTTTTGTACTGCATTAATATTGGCAAAATGTACTAATTATTGAAGATAAGTGATGTATCTATAGAGTTCAATAGATTTGAAATTTTTAATAATAAAAAATTTCTATATATCCTTTCCTGCTAAGGTTGCCAGATTTAGTGGAGAGGAGGGAGAGGAGTCATTCATATATGACTTCAAATCTATGTGAAGCAAAACATTTTAGCCTAAGTATGCCCTATGTAATATTTGAGATATACTTCTGCTAAAAATGAGACAATGTTTCTGAAATTGAATTTTAACCAAGTATTCTGGATTTCATCTGGCCATCCTATTCCCAAATCAAACAACAACTCTTTAAGCAGACATGACATTTTCATCCCTTTTACCGAGCTGAATTCAGCATTAGTGAAGTGACAAAGAAGTTTACACATGAGTTAAAATACAAGCTGAGCTATCACTCTTGTCTTCACTAGGCTCATGCATCTCCTTTCCTTCTTCCTTTCCTTCTTGCCTGCTTTCCTTTCTCTTACTTTTCTCCCTCTCTCCCTTCCTTCCTTTCTTCCTTCTTTGTAAAGTGCCATACCTATTTCCTTCCTTATATTTTCTGAATGTTTCACATTTGTTGGCAAGGCAGCTGCTCTTAATAGGTTGTTTTAATAGTTTTCTTATTATGGCTAAAAACATTTTAATAGATATACTCTAACTCCACAGTCTAACTAAGACAGTCATGTTGCATTCTTTTCCCTGTTTGGGGCTAATTAGAATATTAAGTTTATAAAGAAGGAAGAAAAGTGAGCAAGATGAAGCGCGTTCCCATCTTAAACAAATGAACTGTAAAGAAATAGGAAGTACCATTATGATAAGCTTTTAAGAAGTGTTGTAAGTAAAGGAAAGGCTTTCTTAAATATCTTCCCATCAACTAACTCCCACTCCTCCCCTCCTCCTCTCCACCTCTCTCCACCTCCCTCTCTCTTACCATCCCCAGCAAACACAGACACATATTAGTGGCCCACACAGTCTGGAACTACCATTCATGGAAATAAACATTTCAAAATTATGTTAGTTCTTATGGATTTATTTTAAAAGGGGAGGTAAAAAGTTTAAGAATTGGCTTAAAAGTATTAAAAACCAAATCTGATCTAATTTATTAAGTTACACCTTTCTTTTTTGGCAGTATCTTAACAACTTAACAAGAGTCTCAGTATTTCAGATGTTTACTAACTGTATTAACCTGTAATAAAGAAACTCAGCAATCTGCCTGTAAGATGGTATAGCCTTGAAAGAAATTCATCTTGTTATTGTTCACTTAGAACCTGAGGGACAGCTATAGTTAAAGGAGACTTAATTAAGTCCCTTGAACTTTTCGCAGATTCATTGCAGCACATGGAAAAGCACCTGGTATATTAAGTGTCCTAAAAATACAGTAAGTCAGAGGAGATCAGCATGCACGGACTCTGTTTATGTTTTGAAATCCATTTGCTACTCATTTCCCTCATTTTTAAATCCTATTATACCTACACCTGGGCGTCCATTTCTCTGAGGTGAAAGAAATGAAGGATATAAAATATCAGAGTAACAATGATTCTCAACAATTATTGCTGGTACTCTGATGAAGAGATTTATACCTCTTTGCTATTCTAACTTATTTCCTATCAGAAGGAGAGTGCAGTAGAATTATACTTTAAATATCATAGGTAGAAGCACTAATTGAACCCTTTACTGCTTCCCCACCTAGCAGAAACATAATAAAACATGATGCCTCATGAGGAATGTCTGAAGTGGAATGAAGAACTCAGTTATATGGATTTCTGTTACAGTGCTACATCCAGCCTTTTGATTTGTTTTCTTTCTGTCACTACTGTCTTGTCTTTGTTTCCTGATGACCCCAGAAACATATCTTCCCATACAATAATATTAGTTAGTACTTAAGTCAAATATTAATCTTTATAAGTTTATATTGAAAATACTTTATGTCACTAAAATAATTTTGCTGTTCACTGGTCTAGCAATTAAGCTCCCCATGAAAATAACCACTGAGATGAAACACGATGATGCAATGATGAGAGCTGTTGTTCATCAGCATTATCTGCTTCAGACACTGGACTATACATAAACATAACATGGTTTTCCCAATAGCTGTCCCTCACATGTTTATGGTGGGCAGTGGTGTTATCTCTGTATTAGAAAGGGGGACCTGAGGTTTTTGGCAGCTATACCAAATGGCTAAAGTCACATAAGAGTTTGCAGCAGGTCTCCTGTTCTCCTCTCTGGTGCCCTGAGCTATTGCCATGAAGGTCGAAGCAAGGGCACTGACATTGAGGGAACTGGAGTCGAACCTGACCCACCACTTAGCAGCTGGGAAAGACTGGCAACTTGCTTAACCTTTCTGAGTCCCGGTTCACTTGTCTGGCAAATGAGAGTACTAATCTACTCCCAGGTTACTTTGAAGACTATATGACATAAGAACTAAGAGAGTGCCTAGACTAATTCATGTTCATTAAATGTTAGCTTTTAAAATGCACAAATCCTAAATTTCCCCTTCCCATGCAGTAATACTCAAAACTGTAGGTGTCTATTCATAATTCAGACTACTATTTGGAACCTGCAAGTGGAAGTTGTGCAGTTCTTTCAGGAATAAATTGAGTTACTTTTACTTCTCATTAAAAAATTGTTAAACTCTTGATTTTCTAAAACAGAGCTTATCTGTTTGTGTGAGAGAGAGAGAGGAAGAGGAAGGAGCTAGTGGGAGAGAGTAAGAAAAAAAAGAAGAGAGAAATAAAGGGGGAATCGTCAGCCCACACAATTAGGGTTTTGAGGGCATTTGCTACAAATTTATAAGCTTACGTTCATGTAAGATGATAAAAAAATATTTAAGAGCTCCCAATACCTTCTGGGACTTTGAAAACCAGAAAAAAATGGTATTTGTTTCATTTTTTTATGTGTCTTAATTTTATATTCTGTGCTATGTCATAAATAAGTATGTGTGTGTGTGTGTGTGTGTGTGTGTGTGTGTATGTGTATATATATATATACACATGTGTATATATATATATTGATCTTTCCCACGTGGTAAGTTTCTAGAGGGCACAGACCCTGTCTGTCCTCACATGAAGTACTATGACTTGAGCTCCACAAAGCCCAGGGAGACATTTACAATGCATGCAGGTACAGTTAGTACCCTGGATTTGAAGTTAAAACCTAGATTAGAGGCTTGACCTCAATTTCTCCCCTTGTTTTTTGAACAGACTAGTTTAACTACTAGAGCCTCTGAAACTTCATTGACAAAAAGAGGAAATAGATGATTTTCTCATTGTGTTAACTGAGAATTAAATTAATAATCTGCATAAAACTGCTCCATAAATTGTTAAGGACTGCCCAATGGGTAAGTAATGGTGTTACTTATGGAAATCAATAGATGCTATTTTTCTCCCTATTGTCTAGACATATTTTTCCATCTCTTGTCATAAAATTGGCTCACCTTGCCTTCCCATAAGATAAGTATTCCACAGATTTAAACAAATCACCTTGATTGAAAAGGAGGGCTCACTCTTAGGGTTTATGTATAAATGAAACTCCAACAGAAGCAATGTATCTGAAGAAAGGAAAAATAACTATGATATTGTCTTGCAAATGGTGCCTGGCTCATTGCATAGCAATAGGGGTATACATGCCTCCAGGAAAGAACCATTTCTAAATATGTTTTAGTTCCCTGGAAAGACACAGTCCTCAGCTGGAACTAGAGTTCTGGAAAATGTACACTGTGATTCATTTTTAAAGAGACCACAAGAATGTGTGTATAAGTATACACAATAATTTCAACTCTAGAATTGGGGCAGGTTGATCAAAAAAGCACAGCCACCAGGGAGGCCTCCTCCTAGTTTGAGAGGAGAGGACATATTCCTTGTGGGCAGGGCTGGTGCCTATGTATTCCAAGGCTGCCTTCTTTATATGACAAGGAAGAGAATAAGGAAATAGTGGGGGAGAGGGCATCAGGTTTGGGAAAGAAAGGACAGGTCTAAAAGCCCAAGTCTTTGCAAGGTATTAGGAACAGTGAGTTACTCTGAGGGGGAAGGAAGACACTTTCTTTGCCTACAGGGCCAATGATGGTTTAAACCCTGGAGTGTGGCCCAGGCAGCCAGATGCTACTTCTGCGGTTACAGGGAAGCAGATGGTTGGCATAGATTGTATTCTGTCTAGAACATGTGTGCCTAGGAATCTCTCCACTGTGTCCACCAATCCTGCCCTGAGATAACATCTTGGAGAGAAGGGCTAAAGGAATGTTTTATATTGAAAAGGTCATGAGGATGGAAGTTAGGAGTCTCAGGTTCTGACTCTCTTATTTCTGACTTCTGGTGTGACCTTTCCTCTGGGTCTGTTCTCCCATTCAAACATTGAGAAGTTAGTCTAGATATGTCTAGTGAGACGAGGGCTGAGTTCTCTGTCCACCAGGGTTCATCCTAGAAGAATTCTTACTCCACAGATAATTGTATCTTCCTCTATTGCTGGGGAATGTTGAAGTTTTGTGTTTTTTTACTAAAGACCATGGAGTATTTGAATGTCAGGACAGTTGTTTGTGGGTGTTTAATCAGTCCTGAGAAGAAGAAACTCCCTAACATATATTCTAATTTCTACCAGGTATTGAAATGTCACTTAAACAGTTGAACCCCAGTCTCTGCACATGTAAAACAGGAAACTCCTCTCATACCAGCTTTCTTGCCATTGTTGTTGTGACTTCAGGAAATATAAAAGAGGAGCTAACACGTATTGAGCACCTGCTGTATACCAGTCACTCTGACAAATATTGCCCATTGTCTGCTTTGTGAAGTTAACTGGGAATGGTATTACTCGTCAGGCAGGGTTGGCTGGTGAGGGTACTGACAAAGGACACTAAGTAAAAGGTCGTTTTACTCTCCAGGGGAGATAAAGTTGCAAAATTACCGATCAGGCTTTGTCATTTTTTTTTCTTAACTTGGCTTTCTAAACTCATACCCTCAGGCAGCTAAATGAGGCTGACAGGCTCCCCCCGCCGCCACCCTCCCCAAGGTTGATGATGACATACTGTCCCCCAGCAGACAAGCTGCAGCTGCCTCAGGCTGGTGCCCAGTGCTGGCCTTAGAGCTGCCTGTGGCCTCCCAGAGAGGTCTCAGGGCATATTCCTCCCTGCCAAGGTTTTGCTGCTTTGTGGTGCAGTCTGAGTGTCCCCCATATACACACACCTGCCAGGCCCTGTGGGCTCTGGGCTGGTCTTCAGGGCAAGCGGGTAGCAGACAGCCCACCTGCTTGATGTCAACATCTGTGGGTGCGGCCCCAGGAAGAATGTGCCGCTCCCAGCCTCAGCTCAGGTAATTAATCCCCACAACTGACAGGTGGCAACAGGCAGCCCTTTGGCTGGGGCCATCAGGAAAAGTGCTTGGAGGAAGGATTTTTTGTAAAACTATCAAGAGCACAATTCGTACATGTCTGGCAGCTAGACAACTGTGGCAGGAAGGGAGACGGGGAGGAGAAGTGAATACCTTGCCAGACGACTATGGGGCCAATGTTGGGATCTCTTCCTACCAATCGTTATGATAGATCCAATAGGATATGGTGGCTCAGGACATGTTTGCAAGCTCACTTTGCAGATTTCCTTTTCCTTTGAAGTAGATACAGTCGTAAGTGGAATGCCTTGGTTGTAAACAAAGAAGTTGGAGCCCAAAGGGTGAAATGATTTGCCTAAGAGGATGTAGGAAGTCAGTGGAAAGGTAGAAGACTAGAGTCTTGTCTTCTTGACTTCCTGTCCACGATTCTTTGAGGAATATTTTCAGTTCCATTATATAGATGCAGTATAGAAATTGAGTGATAAAGCTGTGGTCTAGTCCCAGGAAGGATCATTAATTAGCTCTTGAATGATGCTTTGATTTTCCTTTTACTCTTTTAAAGTTGACTTCTCAAAAGAATACCCCATTTCACCCCAAACCATATAGATACATTCACTTTCCCTTTTTGTTTTTGGTTTTGTTATACCAGCCATCATTGCTGTCATAATAATAACCTGATATTTGTTTAGAGTATATTTGTTTAACTAAAACTTTTAAAGTGATTATTTTCAACTATTTTTTAAACTCTCTTTCTAGAAGTAAAATTTGTTTCTCATGTGAGTTTATTTGTAGAGGACAAGTCTAGAATTAGCATATATTTAAATTGTACAGTTATATGTGATTAGAGTCCCAGTGCATGAATTCATGCACCAGTGGGGTCCCTCAGCCTGGCCTGTGGGATCGGGCTGAAACCAGCTCTTCAACATCCCCTGAGGGCTATTGGATTTCAAGAGGGTGCTGGCCAGGTTGAGGCATCTCACCAGTGCACAATCAGGGCCAGGGAGAGATGCAGGAGGGTTCCAGGGCATGTCTGACCTGTCTCACTCAGTCCCAATTTGCTGGACCCCAGCAGCAAGCCAACCTACTGGTCAGAGCAACTGATCCCCAGTGATCAGTGCACATCATAGTGAGTGGTTGAGCAGCCTTAGCATATTATTAGCATATTATGCTTTGATTGGTTGAGCAGATGACTGGATGACTGGCTTTTATTATATAGGATAAGGTTACTCAGTATGTTTCAAGCAGATCACACTAAAGCTGTGTGTATCTACTTATTTCTAGCTAAGACTCTTTTTGCATTTTAGTGAATTGGATATTTATAGTTTATTTTCCAAAGCATATTGATCATTATGTCATGACTCTTTTATGTTTTACTTGCAAGTATCTTATTTCTTCCTCCATTATTCTCCCTCACCACCAAGTCAATTTCCAGAAGTTTATTTTGTGTTCTCTAAATATTCCATCTGCTTTGTATGATTTTTATGCTAATTTCAATTATTGATTTCATTACCCTCTTGCCTTTATAAAGGGGCCTTTTTAACTTTTTAGTTCTCAAGAATACAGTTTAGAAAAGAAAAAAAAATGAATGTTTTAGGATAGCTTTATCTAAACAAAGACAGGCTTTCTACTTGATTGCTAAACTGGGATGAATTGAGTCATGACAGCTTTGGGGCTTCCTTGCCCTATTTTTTTTTCCTTGTCAAATACTTTAGGTTATTTTAGGTAGCACAGAACCTTCCTTCTACCTCATGGACTATGAACTGTTTGAAAATAAGAAATATCAATTAGAAATGTGCTTAGCATTTTCTGTTAGTGAATGGTGGCTCTCTTTTAGAGTATTTGTAAATCTCATTATTTTTATTTTATTTTAATCAACCCAAATTTATGCAGAAAGCCAGAAGTGTTATTAATGTGTTTATGCTTTAGCTTAGTTTTACACTTTTTAAGTCCCAAACATGTTCTGTGTAAGTAATTTGCCCTAAGTGTTAATGGGCCACAACTGCATCTGCTGAGGTTAATTCTGTGGGCAATAGGTCATAATGCACATAGTATTACATTAGAAAAAAATAAAACATTTTCTTCTAGCACAATAGCATGCCAGATGTGGCTCTATTTGGAAGCTGACATTGTAGTATCATGTATAGATTCAACAGTGCTCTATATAGTTGCTTCCCTTGCCAATGGGTTGAACAGAGAGGTGGGTTTTATGATTATTGATTTATTTACTTCATAGAATTTTATTTTACCCATATTCTTAGAGATTGGTGGATCAAGTCAGCCTTGTGATTTGGGATTAGCATAAGGTGTGACATTTCTTCTGGGAGAATATTAAAAGAGTAAAGGGTTTTTGTTTATTTATTTTGGTTTGTTTGTTTTGTCTTTTGATGGAGTGGAAAGGGAGGGTCTTTGTTGAACCTTTAGGAAAGGGAAAAATTATGCAGGTGTGTGCTGATATTAGCTGGCATCTCTCTGCATTGTGATACTGAATTACCAGTCTGGCAGCCAAAAGTGTGTAATATAGTATGTCTACTGAGGCAGGTGGTGATGGTGAGGCTGTAGTTACTGGAATGCTCACCAGCCCCCCCGCAACACTCCCCACTTCTATTTGCAACATATTATTATCCTTTGTGGAGCTGAACTTATTCTTGTTTTCCAAAATCCCCTGGAATTATTTTATTTGAACATGATATTTGGCTTTGAGCATCTCACTCTTCAATATGCCAAACTCCCTCTCCCCCTCCTAAAACAAAAACAAAGCTTAGGCAAAGCTTGCTTTTCCATTTTGTCAGAGATATTGTATAGCAAGAGTTTGGTTTATTGTGATAGTTTTGAGACATTTCTATACCATGCCACCATGGAAATACCCTTTTCATGTGAATCTTCAAGACTGTGAAAGAGGAAATTTGGTTAAGGATCAACAAAATATTGGCTCTTCATTCTTGCTCATAGGCTAGTACTTCCTAGAAATAAATGCACCATTGAATGTGCATACATATGCATGACTACATAGCTTGATTCCTATACTTTTTACATATTTATGGTCAGGAATCAGAATGAATATCAGCACTTTGTTTTCCACATTCTTTTTAAAGAGTTTACCTTGTCAGCGTGAACCTACTAACTGGGTTCTCTAACAAATTTGCACCATTTCATACAATCTTCAAAATAAAAGAAACATTCGAAATTATCTAATATAGCTCCCTTATTTTTTCCCCTTTGAATGATTAACTTGAGTTTCCAGATTAACATGAGTGTCCTGAAATTCTTCCATGGGTGACTTCCTCCGTGAGTGTCAGGAATCTGTGACCGTTTTTGAAAGGTCAATTATTTCCATCTTTGACGGTAAATCTTTCACATATGCTTCCTCATGCCCTCTTCACAGTATTTCATTGTGTAATTTCACATTAAAATTTACCTAATTTAGAGATACAACCTCATGGGCTGTCTTACCTATACATGTAAAAGGGTTTGTACAGTGCACTGCTAATTTATTCAACCTAGGACCTAAAGCAGTAAAATTGGGTGGGCATTGCATGTTATTCATATGTTCAAGATTCCATTCTGAGAATATAGTTACAATTTAGGAAAGAAAATCTTAATTTGTAGACAGTTTTTTAACAAATTAAAAGGGATGTGATACTGACTCAAAGAATATACAGTGTCCTTGTAATCCTGTAAGAATTTGGTGATCATATGTTAGTTTTTTAGGTGACTTCTGGGCTTTACACTTGTATTTATAATCATATTGTGTATTTATATAATTCACTCTGGTAGCTAACATACCAGTTCCACTCCGGTCCATATATAAGTATAAAGACTACAGGGTACTTGGGGAAGACCATGGGTCCATGTATCAAAATGGTCCTGTCACTGAGTATTTTTGAGCAAGTCTCCTCTCATTTCTGGGTCTTGGGTTTCTCCTCTGTAACCTAAGTGGCTGAACTAAATGATCTCTAAGCTTTTCCTGGTCTAACTTTCTAAGAAAAGCTTAGCAATGTTATCTTGAATTAAAATGCATTGAAACAGGTGACTCAATAATAGAAACATGAAATCTAGTCCTTGGTTTACTATAGAAACTCAGACACTAGAGTATTATGTAGTTGTAAAAGTATTAGCTTTCCAGAAGAAAGGAAGTCTTAATTCAACTAAACATTACTTAGATTTTAGAAATCATTTTTTGTAGGGATGCCCTACTGACCCTCCAAACTAAGTTGAATCCCACATTTAGGTGTGTCTTTCTCTACTTTTTCTTTAGAAAATATATCATAATTTTATAAATAATTTATTTACTATCAATGTTCACTTAAAATCAACTCACTTAGGGTAAGGAGACTGCTAGTTCCTTGGGATCCAGAATAGAGCCTGGCATGAAGTAGGTGTTCACTAAATATTTGTTGCAAAATGATCTCATTTCACTTCTGTAAGTCTAAATTTTATATCTCAAATTAAGGGGAGAAGAAGGTTTATACAAGACATGCTATAATGTTCCTTATAGGTTCTAACATCTTATTTCTATATTCTCTATCTTCTAAAATCTTAAGCCTGAGACAGTTTTACAGGTTGGTGCTGTTCATGCTAAATTTATTCATTAAAAATTGAATTAGGAAATATTTCAAGTATACAAAAATAGTAAGTAAATTTAGACACCTATAATTTACCAAAATGTTAAAAATTTCCATATTACCTCAAATATTTTGTTTAAGTAGAATATTACAGATAAAGCATAAGGTCTTCCTCCATTCTATCTCATTTGCTTGTCTCCTTCTAGTAAAAAAAAAAATGAAATAAATGAGTGAGATAATGTGGTATTTATGGATAATAATGAACATTATAATCTGATAAACAAAAAGATAAATACAGAGGCAGTAAAGCATGAACAGACTGTCAAATTACAGCAGAAAGATGGGAAGTGTTGGGGACAGGAGGTGGGAAGTGACCAACCAAAGGACTTGTATGTATGCATATAAGCACAATCAATGGACACAACACACTGGGTGGTGGTGGGGTTTGCGGGGGACAGGGGATGAGGGCATGCAACAGGGTGTAGAGAGACAGGGGAAGATCAATGGGGGGAAGGGAAAGGAATATATGCACTACTATATGTAATGCTTTAAACAATAAAAAAATTCTCACTGTTAAAAATAATAAAATAAAATAAATGAAATACTACATCTAAGTATAAAAACATGGATAAGCCGAAGCCGGTTTTGCTTAGTGGATAGAGCATCAAGCTGCAGACTGAAGGCCCCCAGGTTCGATTCCAGTCAAGGGCATGTGCCTTGGTTATAGGCACATCCCCATTTGCGGGCCATGCAGGAGGCAGCTGATCAATGTTTTTTTCTCAACAATGTTTCTAACTCTATCTCTCTCTTTTCCTCTCCGTAAAAATTCAATAATAATAATTTTAAAAGTTCCTTAAAAATAAAAATAAAATAAACGAAAAAAAGAACATGGATAAATTTTGAAAACATCAGAAGTAGAAATAGCAGATTACTAAGATGAAGTGTTAAGCAATGTAATTAAATAAATTTTAAGGACATGTAAAATTATAATACATATACTTATAGAAATATGCACATGCATTTTTAAATGTACAGCAGCAGATAAACCAAATTCATTTTTAGACAGATGAATCCAATAATTTAGCATGGTTTAGAACTAAGTGATTACTAACACATCAATATAAACTATGTGTTTCATTGTAAATGGTTAATATTCAAACTTCAGCAGACTATTGTTATCTGGCAGCAACTACTTCCTGATGAAGCTGCACTAATATTTTCACAGTACTCCCAAAATTACTTAAGCTACATTAAACACTTTATGTGGAGAATCTTAGAAAGATGAGGCTCCAGTAATTATCCATAATATGTGGCTTTTATGTTGCTCTTTGCAATTGACTAAGGCTTCTGATACCTGTAATTTTTCCTCTATTCTAAGAGCTGTATATTGTATATTATATATTTTTTTTTCTATTTTAGGTTAGAGAGAGGTGAAATGACTGCCTAAAAGCCTAAGGAATATATAGAATATATAGAACAGAATTTAAATATTTTTTTTTGACTCCTAGTCCAGTAAAGTTGTTTATTGTTGTCAGTGTGGGGTAAGAATCCTTTTCCAATGCTTTTGGTTTTGAGAACTAAGCCCTTTCCTCTTTCACAACAAAAATGCCCTATTAATTCCAGTGTTACCTCATGTTATTTTCTTTGTCCAGAATTAAAACTAATTATTCTTTCTTTTTCTGTTTGCTGACTAGTCCATTAACTAAGACATATCTCACTTAGCTATTGACTATTGGAAGCCCTATATTAAAACTAACTCTCATTCACTCTGCTTTGATTTAGAAAAGGGATAAGCAAATAACACATTTGTGCAAACTTCTTTTTTTCCTAATGAATAATCTTGGTCTGTTTTATTGCTTCTCTGCATATCTTTCATGATGGAAAGTAGTAGACTGACTTTTAGTAAGTCTAAAACATTTCTTCTATCCCTTCACCTTTTCATTCATTCTACTGCCCTAGTTTAGGCCCTCCTCATTCTTGTTCCTGGTTAAGTTTATCTTCTTCCTACTTTGCTCCAGCCTTGCTCTTAACAGCTTTGTTTTACTTAATACATAGAACTGATTAGGTCTTCCCCATGCTTAACAAGCCCCAGTGACTCTTCTCTGCCTGTAGGCAGAGTCTACCTATTTCTTGTAACATCTAAAACTCCTCAGAATCTGGACCTACCTTTCTAGCTTGGACGCATTGCTTTCTGCTCTCCTCCTCCTCCTTCTCCCAGCCTATCTATATTTTAACCATAGTTAGCATCTCTTTACTTATACTTAATGTTCTCTCTTTATGAAAAGCCTGCTTTTGGCCTCTTGATTCTCCCTTTTTTCCATTCTTTGGTGCACCATCTAGTTGGTTGAACAACTTGTCTTTTAATTCCTAGTTTAAATATCACAGTTTCTATGAAGACTTTCTTCTCTACTTTAGTAGAATACATATACTTTCCTCTTTCTCTTTTATCTACAACCAATCCATCTGCAAATCTGGTAAAAATGTCTCAAGAAACCAACTGCTTCTCATCAACTCCACTGATGGTCTAAGCCTCTCTCATTTTTACTTGAGATATTTACATAGCTTCCTTACTAATCTCCCTGATTCTATTTTTGAACCCTAAAGTTTGTTCTTCATATAATATCCAAAATCTCATTAAACACAATTAAACCTCCTCAAACTTCTCTAGTGGCTTTCTATTTCATGTCAAGGAAAGCTGAAGTCCTTAACTTTAGCCAGCAAGGCCTTGTATGAGCTGGCCACATAATGTCTCTGGTTTCCAACCTTACCCCCATCTCTATAGCCTTTGCTCACTGCTCTCCAGTGGCACCGGCTCCATGACAGGAATACTCACCTCAGGATCTTAGTACTTGCTGTCTTTGATAACTGGAACATTATTTCCCCAGTTTATGTATGAATTATTCCCCTGCTTCTTTGATATGTTTTTTTTAATATTAAGTTATCAAAGGTCCTTGATAATCTTAAATAAAATAATATCCTCTTCAACTCCCCAACTCCTACCTTTGATTCCCTCTTTTAAATTTACTCTGATTTTTTATAGCATGTATCATTATCTGATATAATATTTATTTGTTTATTCAAAATACCAGCTGCTTTAGAGCATGGACTTTGTTGTTTTGTTTATTGCTAAATATCTGAACCTTGAATAAAGTCCTTGCTCAATAAATACAAATGTATTAACTATTACTTCATTGCTTTTTCTTGTGGAATTCCATAACACTTTCTATATACCTTTGCTATTCCCAGTGAATATTAGTGTATATTTCACTCTGTCTCTAATTTACTTCAGACTTCTCTACAACACTAAAATATGCATTGACTCAAACACCTAGTTTTAAGAGATCCAGCTAAAACTAACTGGTGTACTAAAGATTTGTGTAATGTTGTCACAATACACCCTGCAGTGTTATATTTAGTATTTAAAACTGAAGAAGCCCAGCTCAGTGGTTGAGCATTGACCTATGAACCAGGAAATCACAGTTCAATTCCCCATCAGTGCACATGCCCGAGTTGTGGGCTTGATTCCCAAGAGGCAGCAAATTAATTATTCTTTCTCATTATTGATGTCTCTATCTCCTCTTTCTCTCCATTCCTCTCTGAAATCAATAAAAACATATTTTTAAATGGAGTAAAATTTATATTATATGAGAAAGGCATGTGACATATTTCAATAATGTAATTGCAACTGCTTATAATTATATTTTAAAATCTAATCATGCTATGATATGTTAAATAAAAAATGATGCCAAACATTTTATATGCCCTAGTTTGCATAAGTGTGTGTGTGTGTGTGTGTGTATGTGTGTGGAAGCGCACGCGCGCATGTGCACATGCACATGTGTACAAATAGGAAAAAGTCTGAAATATTAATGGTGTATAAAGTTTCTACATTGAAAACTAAAAAAAAAGATGACAGAAAAAATTACTGAAAGAAATTAAAGATATCCTAATTAAATGGAAATCTATATCATATTAATGGATTAGAGGCACAATATTGCTCAAATATTAATTATGCCCCTAATTACCTATAATTTGATACAATCTCAACCAAATTTCTACCAGGCAATTTTGTGGAAATAGACAGATTGCTTGTAAATTGTATATGGAAATTTAAAGAACATAGAATAGTCAAAATAATTTAGCAAAAGAGGAACAAAATTGGAAAACATAGATTACCTAATTTTAAGATTTGCTATAATAAAGTTACCGTAATCCAGACAGTGTGATATCAATGTATTAGATGTATAGAACAATAAAATAAAAGACAGTATCCAGATAAAGACTTGAACACACATGGTCAATTACTTTTCAAAAATGATGCCAAGGCAGTTCAACAGGCATGAAAGTTAAAGATAATCTCTTCAACCAGTGGTGTTGAAACAATTGAGTATCCATGAAAAAGAAAAGGAGAAAGTATTAGGGGCATGTGTTGAGGGAAGATCAGGATAAAGAAGAGACTGAAAATAGATACAAGATTAAATGCAAGAACTATAATCATAAATCTCCTACAAGAAAACATGGAAAATACTTCTAACATTGGGTTAGACCAATATTTCTTAGGACCCAAAAGCATGATTAAAACAAAACAAAGCACACACACCCAAAAGAAGAAACTAGGCCTTGTAATTAAAGAATCTCAAATCAATGTTGGGAGCATTTCAAAGGTGAATTTTAAAGAGAGAAAGAGACATTAAAAGAAGCTAGGAGTGTCCCAATTTGCAGTCTTGCTGACTCAAATCACCAGAGATTTAAAAATCTTGGCCTACATCATATTCCCACTTTTTGTGATCTTGCAAAAGCCTGGAAAATGGGTGAAGAAGAAAATACTGGCCATTTGGTAGGAATAAGGAAGCAGGCAAGTCTATAGAATTATGTATATACTGTAGAACAGGGAGACTGAGTTTAGTATTGGAAAAATATGAAACATCATCACAGAAACAATTAGCAAACAGTGAAGCTAGTACAGTGGCAGAAGCTTGGCTTTGTCATGAACAGGTCATGCCAGAACACTTCAGCCCCTCTAGTAACTGAGTGGCAGGCCTGGTAATTGAACCAGAAGCAGTAATACAATGTTTCTTTGCCCTGACCAGCTATTTAGATATAGTCAATATAAAACCCTCATCACTAAAATTAGAAAATATGGTCTATAGTGCTAGGTCAATCCTGGCTGAGTACATAATTAAATTGGCCTAACATGGTGTGGAGAAAAGAGGGAAACTATGAATATTCCAGCTAGGGAATAGCATGTTCAAATGAGGGGTGATGGATGGATGGTGTGTGTTTGAGGCATTCAGAAGTTTGTATGGGTAGAACATGGGATGGGAAGTCTGAGGATTTGGGGGTGAGGGGTCGAAATGAAAGAGATGAGGCCAAAACACAAAGGGCCTTAATTAACCATATGAAAGAGCAGAACCTTCCTGGTGAGTCCCCCAGTGCCATGATGGAACAGTTGGCCCTAGGGTTCAAGGTGACTTCCAGGGTTGTTTTTTTTTTTTTCATTTATACCACCTGCTGCCTCTTCTTGCAATTAAATGAGCAAGCATTATATTGAGATATATATATATATATATATATATATATATATATATATATATAGATGCTAAGTAGACCACTTTTCAGTTCTATTTTAATGTTAAAGGAGATTGTATACTTTTAAGTTGATTTTTTTTTAAGAAAGCCATGTAATTATGAATTAGAAAAATTTGAAAGTACACAAAGTTGCACTTCTGAGCCTAGAGAAAAGAGAGATGAAGGACTGTTATCAGAGGAGGACAGATTCTCATATTCTGGTTCCTAACCATTTCTTCTCTGTGACCTCAGGAAAGTCTTCTCTATGTCTTAATTTTTTACCTATAAAATGGCATAAAAATACCGATCCATTATTTGTTATCTGTAAGTCTGAAACTCAAAGAGCTTTAAAAACCAGCATTGGTTCTGTTTTAATTTCATAAGTTTGTGTTAAACTCACTTGGTGTTGAAATCTAGTCTGTATTTGAGGCTCTTATAGTCATTTCCCAGATGATATGTATATTCATGAATTTTATAGAAATGTTTAGATTTGGTTATGGGACACTGCTCTAAATCCTGCTGGAGCTGTTTATAGTATTTGCTATCAGAACTTTACTTCCTTTCTAAAATCTAAATGACTATGGATTCTGAAACATCTAGCCCTAGGGTTTTCAGGTAAGAGATCATATACCTATAACATCTTTCCTATAGGTTTATGTGAGGATTATATTTCTTACAAAATAATTCAGAAAATGGAGATGCTATTATTATCTTTATTTAAGTTCAAAAATTATATTCTCTTCTTCCATCCCTGAGGACAAGCAAGGATTAACACCTGATAAGGCCTAAATTTATTCTTAGTACTTCTGTGTTTTAGTCTGTCATGTTTGAGTTATAGTATATTAATTGTTAGAGCAGAATGTTTTTCTTAACTGTCCTCCTATCATTCTTTTTATTTCAATCTTTAAATACTTGGATGGATGCCTTATTTGCCATCAGATATTAGCTGACAGACTTACTTTTCAATCATCTTTCCTTATGAAACTCATGGTTAAATTATAAATAAAAATACATCTTATTTTCTTGGCATTCTCATTAAAAGTGGGTTCTTAACATGTCCTAAGACAATGTTTTTAAAGTCATTGGTTTAAAATACTAGAGGAAAAGTATTTATCTGGATTTCAATCAGTGTTCTCAGGCAGGATTTTATTGTTATGATTGATTTTGGGGAATACTTTTCATTTCATCAAGTCATCTAAAACCCTTTTGCTGCATTTAATGCTTGATCTGCTGGTGTGGGGAACTGATTATGCAATACACTACTAATATTAGGAAGATTTTAACTGAAAATTGTGTATATATTGAAATACTTGGGATATAAAAATGATTATTAAAATACATACTATATTTCAACCAACCTATCATTGAACTTCTCTCCCTGCAGAAGGAAGTATGGGCAGGAAATGTTTCATTCACTTGTGAGTGGAAAAATCTTCATCTCTATCCTTTTGCTGCCATGATTTGTTACATTAGGCCAGTCCTTTGTTTCATGAGAATAGACAACCAATTGGCCTCTTCAGATGTTTCATTCTCTTAGGCTATGACATTGGAAGATTAGTGTGGCACCTTCAGAATGCTTTTGCTTTATAGTTTTCTAGCAGGTTGATTTTGGGTAAAATATCCTCATATTCTTCCAGACATTTCACCTTTAAGAAACAAAATCCCAAAACCCTAATTTCTGCAGATTTCTTTAGATATTGTAAGGACAGAATTTATTATAATCTGTCTATATCACTCAATTAATGTGAACATTGTTTCGCCATTTAGTTTCAGTAGTTTATAAAACTGCTCATGGTATTAACCATTTAAACCTCTCTGAGACCCAGTTTCTTCATCCCAAAGAAAGAACATAATGCTATTAATGTGTTTTGAAAAATTAAAATCTTTTGTAAATATTAGATTGTATTTCAAGTAGAAAAAACTATTAGTTGGATTAATGAATATAACTCTATTAAAATTTCTTGCTGTCATAAATGTAGTAGCCAATGGTAAACACATAGCTATAAAGGCTGCAAAAAGTGGACATAATTTTCTTTGATTTGGGATGTAATAGTATCTCCTGTTGGTTCTTTCTTTCTCCACTATCTCTATGCAGTATTCCACTGAACTGAAGAAACTCTACTGCCAAATTGCCAAGACATGCCCCATCCAGATCAAGGTGATGACCCCACCTCCCCAGGGTGCTGTCATCCGTGCCATGCCCGTCTACAAGAAAGCTGAGCATGTCACTGAGGTGGTGAAACGGTGTCCCAACCATGAGCTGAGCCGTGAATTCAATGAGGGTAAGGAGGACAAGATTCTGTGGCTATTTAACTAAGCTCCTTGAAAATAGAGATTCTGCAGAGATTTGTTTGGAGTCCATTTACCCGTTCCACCCTCTGCAATCTGATGGCAGCTTAATCTATCTTTTTTGGTTACTGAGTACCCAAGAAGAATGATCAATATACTTGTGGCTTTCACGATGACTTACAATGCTTGAACTATTTAATTTAATATTAGTAATTAGTGGATAACTTGGACTTGTCTCTCTATTCCCAATTGCTTATTTTCTTCTTATTTCTTTTTTCTTTTTTAAAGATAAGGTGTAAGAAGAACAATGTGGCATTTAGTCATTTTTCTGCTCAGCCCAGGCGAGGTAACCTAGCTTTAATGCCTTCCCAGAGATGGTCAAGGCCTAACCAATTAAGAGTTGGGTGGAAAGAGGAAAGAGCATAAGAGGTAAACAACATGAAGAAACAGAAGATAAAAGTAGGGGAAAAAATTAATGAAAATAAATAATGGGCAAGAGAAGTAAATAGAAATATGCAAGATGAGCTGGGGAGGGGAACAATGGAGTGAAGGAATGGATATCAGGGAGCAGGTATCTTGGGGCCACCTTTATGATCTGTATCCATGCCAATGATATGAGCCACAAACCAACAATTACTTTATAGAAGTGCTTATTGTTTCCCTGATGTTTGATATTCTAAGGTCTTGTGAAGAGAGTCTAAGTAAAGAATACAGAAAAGTGGAAAAAAGGATAGAAAAATATATACAGATTCTCCAGAGTGATAAGGGTACAGGATGGGTGGAAAACTTATGTAGAAAATGTATTTAAAATGGAAAGATTGGTTGGTAGCTAGAATATGCAGATGTAGAAAATATAAGGGTCAGTGCAGAAAAAGTAGTGGAGAAAGAAAAAAGTGAATAGAAATTTCAGATGAGAAAATAAAGTTTAAGTACTTCCATCTTAATACAAGTAAGTTTTACACATTGATTTCTAGTGTTTTTTCTACATGACCTCCTTATCCAGCCATACCTTTGTATCTCGCTTTTCACTTCACAATATACCATGAAGATTACTTCTTACAGCTAAGCTTCATTATAGGTTTTTATAACTGCCTTTGATCCATCAAGATGACATAATTGGTTTTTTTCCCCGATGTTTGACATAATAGTTGTTTTTACTTTTGTAATAATAGATGATGTTTCAGAGGGCATCTTCAATCACTTAACTTTTCATTCTTATTAAATACTAGAAGAAATTCATGCAAGAGTAGGCCTTCCTTCCCTGGGCACTAGCTTCCCTCCAGTACCTGGGACCCAGGCTTCCCTAGCAACCCCAACTTCATCTGGAAGGTCATTCAGAAGGATGTCCAGTCTAATTAGCATATTACACTTTTATTATTATAGATCAGTTTTTGTGGATCAATAGTACATGGTCAAAGATTAAGAACATCTTTATGGTTCCCAATTCTTCAATCAGCTTCTTTCCTTCTCAGCCCTGTCCAAGATCATAATTTCGTGAAATTTGCCTACTCTAAAAAAATTGCTTTCCTTTTCTTATTCTCCAAACTTGGGCTCTTTCAGCACAACAAAACCAGTAAGTTTTCATCTTCATGACCTAATAAAGGTCTAAAATTGGAGACTTTATGATGGAGAAAAGAATAGGAAAGGGAAAGTGATATCCTTGCCATCTGTTGTTTTTTCTTTAGTTTTTTTTTTCCCTGCTCAATTTTTGAATACTGTTTCTCAAGCTTTTTTAAAAATTAAATTTATTGGTTAACTTGAGCATTTAAACAACTTCAGGTGTGGATTTTTATGTTACATGATCTTTGTATTTCACTGAGTGTTTTTTTTTTAATTAACTTGTTTCTTTTTTCTTTTATTTTCTACAAACTAGCAAAATCTCCTCAATGGATCTAGTCAGAGATGTATCTATAGAGTTCTCTTAACTCTTGAATTATTAACCTTAAGCACTGAAAACAGATTGTTCTCTTAAATACATTTTAGTGTTCCAGTCCTTTCTTTAACTATAAAGGTTGTGACACCTTCATGTGTTAGATATCTGATAATAGGATCTTTTCCCTTTTTTCAAGGATATATATATTTCCTCTATTAAATGCTTGCTTTGGCAACCGAATTCCTGTCTGTGCTGTTTCATTCTGTTTTCTTTGAGGGTGAAGAACTAACTATTTTGTCTTTCTCTGTTCTACAGGACAGATTGCCCCTCCTAGTCATTTGATTCGAGTGGAAGGGAACAGCCACGCCCAATATGTAGAAGACCCCATCACAGGCAGACAGAGTGTGCTGGTACCTTATGAACCACCCCAGGTAAAAAGATACTGACTGGGCTGGGTTGGGAGTTGATTTAATAGAAGGTGTTTTGAGCACCTATTTCTGACTTAGTCCTTGTTACCACATATGTAACCTGTTTAATCTCTTCTTTTTTCTCTATACACTGCTTCTATACCTCCTCAAAATTCCTAAATTTGCACTAAATTAGCTTGATAACATGGCTCTGTGCCCATGTTCCCATCTTAATGATTCATAATAATTGAGTTAAAGCACAACCTAATCTTATCCAAAGAATTTAACTGGCAGTTGAGGAGGTAGTGAATATGCAGCAATGCTGGATACAAGGATTCTTGCACTGCACATGGGGGAACCCTGAGAAGGCTCTCTTAGCTGACGGTGGGATGAATAGGTGGCAGATTAGAAAAGCAGAATGTTAGCAGAGGGAGATGAGAGTCTTGGCTGTTGCTTGCTGTGTAAACCTTTAACTGTAATTCTTCCTCTCTGGACTTTAGCCGCCTCATCTATAAAGGAGCACTTTGAACTAAATGATTTAATGGGGAGGACCTTTTAAGCTCCAGAGTGTTATTTATGAAAGTGTTTCTTCAAATCTATGTTATTCTTTTATATCCACTTAAGGAAAATACCCATAGATCATAGTTGCTATTCTTGGTGATGTTTTCAGCTCTCCCTTTGCAGTGTTATTCATATAGTGGATGAACCCGGTTTAAGTTGAATGATAATGTATTAGCTTGCAAATGAATTGAGTCAAAGATTATTCTTTTTTAAGGTCTGTCTCCCCTCATGTAGTGTCCAATGTTGCAAAGATTAGCTTTCAGCTTACCAAGAGGCAAGACAAAGAGGAAGGACAGTGGGTTTTGCTCCTAGAAAAAAAAAAAAGTATCATCACCTCATCAGAAATGAAGTTGTTTAAATAGAGGGAAGAGCTGAAAAGGATGAACATTTGATCAAATTATTGTTAATGGACTCTTTTTCCCCTGTGTTCAGGTTGGCACTGAATTCACGACAGTCTTGTACAATTTCATGTGTAACAGCAGTTGTGTTGGAGGGATGAACCGCCGTCCAATTTTAATCATTGTTACTCTGGAAACCAGAGAGTAAGTGGCATATGCAGAACTGCCATCCTACAGAAAACATGGGCAGAGGGCAAAGTGAAACTGTGTTTGCTTTATCATTACTTGTGCATGTACAGCAGAGCGCCACCCTTGATTTTATCCTTTGTGCTTTAAATCCTTGCTGCAAATACTTACATAAAAGATCTAAGAAAGTGGAGACAAAGCAGGGTGGGTAAACACAGAGGGGAAGAAAGAAGGAAGGCATGCAAGTCGCTTCATATCTGAATTCTTGACATTTAGCTGGAATGGTTTCTGATTAGACAGTGTTTGTTTTCATGTGGCCCCTGAGGCATTTAACAATTTCTTTGAGTAAGTCTGGGCTGCCTCGGGGAATTTTATCCAGAGACATCCACAGGCTTAATTCAAGCTTCCTTCAAAATATGTAGCTAAATACAGCTGTTCAGCTAATGGCTTGGAGGTTCTTTGCAGAACAAATGGAATGTTATTTACTATTATTGCTGATGGCATGTAAGCACTTTTGTGTTCTGCCAAGTGCTTTGGGGTGCACCCTGCAAGCAGCCATGACTGGCAGGTGGTGGTAGTGATACACTGGTGATGACCAGCAGTAGAAATGGGAGAACTCTAGGGAACTTTTACAATTCTTTCACTTTGACCCTTTCCTCCTCTCTTCTCTAATTCCTAGTGGGCAAGTCCTGGGCCGACGTTGCTTTGAGGCCCGGATCTGTGCTTGCCCAGGGAGAGACAGGAAGGCTGATGAAGACAGCATCAGAAAGCAGCAGGTCTCGGACAGCACAAAGAACGGTGATGGTACGAAGCGCCGTAAGTAGCTGTAGTGTCCAAATGGACTAGGGTTAAGTCTTATCCAGACAGAGGAACTGGGACTGATAGTTGAAAAGCAGTATAATAGGACCGAAGTCTCCCCGGGCAAAAGTGACTGGAGGCCCCAGCACCAGTGGATGGAGGTATTCAAATGGACTTGAGGTGTTCACTCCAGCTTGACAAAAACAAGTAGTCACTGTGAGGATTCCTTAGTCCATCAATCCCCAAATGTGGCTCCCAGTCCAGTAACAGAAGCAGCATCTGGAAACTGGGGAGAAACACAAGTTTTTAGTTCCCAGACTTGCTGAGTTGGAAATTCTGGGAGGGAGGCCCAGCAACCTGTGTTTTAGTAAGAGCTCGAGGTAACTCTAATGCTCCTGAAGTTTGAGAATCTGTATTTTAGCCTATTGGTGTCTTTCTGGCTACCAATTTTTCTGTTATTTAGCCTAAGGGCTGAAAATACATCTGCCAACCTCATGAGTCTACGGGTACCGTGAGATTTCAGAACATATTTTGTAAAGCACCATCTGGAGAAGATACAGCTCTGTTTTTCATGGAGTCTTCAAACTGAGGCCTCCATCACCTTATCAGTAGTGAGGCTAATGATTTGGTTCAATTGTTTTATTAAGCAGAACATCTGTTACATAAATGAAACCCACAATGAAAAACAGATAGAAGTAGAGGGGCTCTGGTTGAAAGGAACAGGAGCTGGGGGTTGTCTGGGACCCTGTGCTCTACTCACAACCATCCCTGAGGTACACCCCATAGAGGCCTAGCCCTCCAGCTACCCAAGGGTGAAAACCACAGACCCACCAGTGCCTCTGACTTGTGAGATTTGATTCTAGAAGGTGATTCACATAAGTCTGATATCGCCACAACAAGCATTTCAAAGTATACGACAACTGTAACTTATTTCATGTGACACTGTTTTAATTTTATTACTAATGAGTGTCCAAAAGAAATAATACATTGTATTTTATAGGAGAATCATAGCATGTTATAACAACTAGTCACCATCAATATCTAACTGTTCAATATGATTTCTCCTTCCTGCTAGGCTCTTTCTCTCTCTGATTATTCCTCAAAAGGCTATAGATATGAATGATATAAATTACATATAAATTATTTTTAAATATATTAATATAATATAAATAATATAAATAGAATTCTATTTCCACCTTAATTAAATAAAATAAATAGAATTCTATTTCTACCTTAATTTTGTTCTCCAGTCTACCTGGTGGCATAGCTCCTAACTTCTTTCCTGAGCACCTCAATTGCCTACAAATTAATGAATATCAGTAAGAATGGATTATGTGGACTTTGGTAGAAAGATCATCTCTGTACCCTGAATCCTGAATGGAGTTTCTAATTTTGGAAACCAGAGGGATTTATGAGTATAATTCACTCATTTTACTGAAGAGAAAACTGAGGTCCTTGAAAATGAGACTGCTCATCAGAAGTTATGTGATGTATGTATGAACATGGGAGGGATGAGCACATAGGCTGAAGACATTGATAAGACTAACTCCACAATATGCATTTACCACTTTGGAAATCAATGACCTGATAAATAAAACACAAAACCAATTTATCTTCCTTTCTTTAACAGCTATTCAGACACAGACCAGTAAGACACGGATTCCTGCAGCACGACTTAAGCCACAGGCCATTTCCCAGCTTCCCAAAACTCTGCCTTTCACTTATTCTGCCTCACTTAGACCCGCCTCATTATTGTTAGGTTTGCAATTAATGCAAAAACAATCGTCACAATTAAGTGGATGTTTAGAACTAGAAACTCTAATCTCACACATGTTGCTGGTGCTATTGTCTATTTAGTAAATGTGTTATTGCTTCAGAAATGTTCCCAGGATGAAGCTTGCTTTTCTTTTTCATTAGCTTTTCGTCAGAACACACATGGCATCCAGATGACATCCATCAAGAAACGAAGATCCCCTGATGATGAACTGCTATACCTACCAGTGAGTCTAGTCTCCCTTGGGTTTTCATGATTACTTTATTTCACCTTCTTTGAATATGCTTTTGCATGTTGTGCAGATATTCTGATTATCTGTCACAATGAGAAAAGGGTAATGGGGACAAATGAGATAAAACAAAGAAATATATATATATATATATATATATATATATATATATATATATATCATTATATATCATTATATATATAATTTCCTTTTGGCTGCCCACAGGTACCCATCACCTGGGCTTTGTTCTGCCAATCAGCAGGCACCCAGGACCCAGGCTTCCCTCCGGCCATGGTTTTGTCCTGAATGACCTCTGGAAGAACATTTGGTCGAATTAGCATATTACCCTTTTATTATTATAGACAACAAGATTATCCTAGACAGCAGGACTGAACCTATTTAGCACTCAAATTTCATCAAAAGGAGTTCACAAAATCTATCAGGCAACATTCATAGAGAATTGACTGTGATTTATTTTAGGGAGTACTATAAAGAAAGCCAAGCAAGGCAGAATCCTAAGTTATTTGTGAATGGCCAGAAGATTCATTCCAATCACTGTGAAAGAAAATTTTTCATTCCTACAAGTAACCATCAGTCCTCTCAATATGCCTAAGGTGCCCCTTTTTAGTCTATGGTTGCCTTTTGTTGAAACCTTATTTCCTTAGGTCTTTGCCAACTAGAGTGGCAGCAAGGTTTGGTAACCAGTATAGCCCTTGATGCCATCTAAAGTGACCTGAGACAAAGGTAAACAAGGCCAGGTTTGATTGGGAGCTGCCACCCTGAGATGGAAGTAAAAACAACTCAACAGGTTTGGGTATGCCATATCTATTCCCTACCTTCTTTGGACCCTGACCAACAGGGAAATTGACTTTTTACTGGTAGAACAATCCGTCAGTGAGCTAGCAAAGATTCTGTGTCATATTTATCAGGCTAAATATAGAATCTGATTGTGAACTTTAAGTTAAACATTATCCTTATATACTAAATATAGTAATTCCTCTTCTCAACTGAGGATACCAAAATCTATAGATTCTCTAGTCTCTTATGTACAATGGCAATGCATAGAATCTGCCTTCCACATCCAGGGTTTCCCAACCACAGGTCAAAAATATTCCTTTCCATTAGAGATTGTTTGAACCTATGGATATGAAACCCAGAGATATAGAGGACTGACTATATATTTATTGAAAAAAAATTTGTATATAAGTAGATGACTCACATGGTACAAACCCATATTATTTAAAGGTCAACTGTAAACCAAAAAACCTAGTATGGCTTTAGCTGCTAAAATAGGAATCTCTTGAAAATCTCTTTTTAAATGAAATTTTAGTTGCAAAGGAACTGTTGCTCTCAGGGAAAATACAGGGTCAGGTTTCTGTGAGCCTTTGGTCACAGCACTTTTAGTGACTGATCAATATGTAAACCTGTTTTTTGCCTACTTCTGTTTAAAGGTACCTTATTTAATATATACTGTTGACTCATTAACATTGAATTCACAGCCAATATCACTATAATCATGCTGAAACAAAATGTATCTAACCTGTATTTTGACATTACAGCTTTCTTATATGAGTACTCAAAGCACTAGACAGTACTTTAGCACTATTCTTAGAGACTTCTTTAAACAGCAAATTCACCACACACAAAAAAAAATGTGGAAAAGTACAGCACTAAATAGACTTCAGAAAGGACAGTTGTTCACAGCATGAGCACTGAAAATAAGAGGCAGCTGGAACATGCATGGGCAGTTAAAGGTTTTTGTCACTCTGCTTATGGCTGCAATTTACCACTAAGTGCTGAGTATTGATTTTCATGTTATAAATGTTTGCAAGTAGGAGAAATCATCAACATGGACTCCATGAAAAATGGGGATTGACATTTCCAGTGGTTCTAGAGTTCTTCATTTTCCTTTTTTCCTCCTTCTTGTTCACCTAGGTAAGAGGCCGTGAGACATATGAAATGCTGCTGAAAATCAAGGAATCTCTGGAACTCATGCAGTACCTTCCCCAACACACGATTGAAACATACAGGCAGCAGCAGCAGCAGCAGCACCAGCATTTACTTCAAAAACAGTGAGTGTGTCCACATGTCATTTTAGAAGGCATTAATGAGAATGACTCTCACATTAACATTATCAGTGGGAGATGTAAAAGATGAGATTGTGAGACAGCAGGACATGATAGGATCAAATGAGCTAGTGTGTGGTACTAGTTTCAGCAACCTTCTAATATTTCGTATTATAATCTTCCCTCTAAGAAGTTCCACCTATATTCTGAAATTGAATTCAAATTATTTTAATTGAATTACAAAGAGACTCATACTAACAGAGTTAGTTCTCTCTATCCAAACCTATCTGCTAATACAAGAATTTTGACTATGCATAAAATTCGAGAAATAATGTGTATATTTAAAAATATGTAATCTTCCCTCACCCTTATCTTGTTATCTTGGACCTCTCCTGAGATACACCCACATTTGGGAAAGCCATCATAGAGTAGGGATAGCACATATGTTTTACCATAAGTGGCTTCCTTGAGTGTTGTGTTGGGAAGAATTCTGAAACCCTGTGCATGTTCTTTGGGGAAATGTCTGCATGCAGAAGAACAAAGTCGCAACATATTGCCATGTTTTAGTGTTCCTGTTCTAGGTTACCTTCCAGCAATATATTTTTGCATAAATTGGACCAGATTTCAAATCCATATATACATATTATATATATATTAACTTTTATCTTGACTCTTGTATATTTGATGATGATAATTGTTTTATGACTAAGAAGAATAGAACAGCTCTTATAAAAGGAAGGGAAGTTGGTGAATCAAGACTTTGCTTATACTTAGCCCTCTATGGTTAAGAATAATCACGTGTCTGTACTGGAAGTGTTGCCAGAATTTCATAGCTATAATGTATACATTTTTGCCCATTTGAGTAATTCAAACATTTGACTCTACTTTTCAGGCAAAACTAAATGAAGCCAAAATAATCTTAACAAAAGCAAATATTATCTTCTACAGTAGAAATGCACATGAACAATATATAATATTTTTTCTGATATATTATTGGCTAACTATAGAGAGATAGCTATGGAAAATAGAATCAGAAGGTTTTGTTATTCTTTTTAATCAACATAATTGCAGTTGAGGATGTTGGACTGCTTCTCTCATAGGCAAGAGGCATCCTGTAAGCCTTGTTGGCTGTGGGGCCTGAGATTGACAGTGGAAGTATAGAAAGATGTGCTTTTCCTTTAAAGGACTTTAGGCTCTTGAATGTTTAAGAACCTTTTTGCCTTGAAGGAGCTCACCATTTACTTGTAGCCTGAGAGTTTTGTGAATCATAATTCTAAGGTTTTTCAATATGGCTGAGTGGAAAGACTAGTCACTGGGTTTCTTGAGGACGCAGAGTATTCCAAAGGAGAATTAGAATACAAAGTTGCAGACAAAATTCCCATCACCAATCCAATAGATGAGGATATATGCAAGTTTTTATAAAATCATTGCACAGGGATGAAAGAAATAGACCTGTAACATCCCGTACAAACTTAGAGAAAATAATAGCCTTTCCAACGTCATAAACTTTTCTAAACTCTCCAAAATCACCTCCAGTTCACTCTGGATATGTTTGGCTCAGTGAAGATAACCACAGAATGACACAGAAACATATCATGCTGACCTAGTTGCTCTATGATTCTCTTTTCTCTAGTTAACAGGAAAAGATTGTCAGGCCAAATTGATACCTATTAAATGATGTAGTTTAAGAGATCTGATCATCTAAGTCAGAGATGGAAATTTCTTTTCTATAATTCACCAATAGCAAATACTGTAGGCTCTCTGGTCCATATGGTCTTCCTGCAGCTACCCTGTTCTATCCTTGTAGTATAAAAGCCACAACAGACAATATGGATACAAGTGCGAAGATGTTACAACAAAACTTTCTTTTAGGCCCACTGAAACTTGAAATTCATGTAATTTCACATCATTAAATTTTTTCTTCTTTGAATTTTTCCACCTTTTAAAAATGTAAAAAACATTCTTTACCTATAGATTAGATTTGGCCCATTCACTGTGTTTTGCAGGACTTGTTCTAGATAAATGGGTGCCTCTTTCTTCTTGAGATTCAGAATATTTTAAAGCTAAATGTGTATTCTGAAGTAGAGAAGTATTAAAAGGTTTTATGAAATTTTAAAGTGACTTTTAAGATAACATTTCAGTATCTAACAAAACTGCAGCCTTTATCAGAGAAGTTTAGGCACACCCATCCAGACTCAAAATAACGCAACCCCATTTTCAGCTAAGACTGGAATAGTTGACTTGCTTCATGTAGCAAACTATCAGCGAAGATCTGTTGCATGAAAGCATTAAGAATGAACATGTGAAAGATGGAGTTTCTGCCTTCTCATAGCTTTATAATTTAATGATAAATTCATAACCAGAACACCTTTTGAATTTTAAGAAAGCTCCATATTTATTGTCAGTATCATGTAAATCAGAACAATTTTAAATAACTTCTCTGGATCATACAACAAGGAGAATCATTTGGTGTAATAGTTTTAAGACTTAATATGCCAGGAGGATCTTCCTCAATCAGTCCAGGACAGTTGCTACTTTTCTCATCAAAGAAAAAAATGTATTTTAAAGTTGTATTATTTTAAAAGCCCAAAAGATTTTAGAGACACATAGTCACTTTTGCATGTGTGGCCACAGATACATAGTGAGAACAAGTAAACTCATAATTACCTAGTGTCCATTTACAGTATCATTGCATGTATTTGAGTTGTTATCTCTGTCTTGTAAGAACTAACTTTAGATGTGATAACTTGTGTATAAAAATCTAACAGACTGCAAAATGAAATCTTTGCAAAATATAGACATTTGGTCTAAATTTGTCTAAGTTGCATTATACAGTATGTATGTGTGTATATATGTGTGTGTGTGTGTGTGTGTGTGTATTACACATATATATATATATATATATATATATATGACTTTCCAATTATTGATATGCATCTATATAAAATCTCCAGTTGCTGTACTCTTCAGCTGAGTTTTTTTCAGCTCTTTTATTTTCATGCAAATATGCCAGAAAGAGCA
Organism: Lasiurus borealis; assembly: GCA_004026805.1. Classification (NCBI taxonomy): domain Eukaryota; kingdom Metazoa; phylum Chordata; class Mammalia; order Chiroptera; family Vespertilionidae; genus Lasiurus; species Lasiurus borealis. The sequence goes on from PVJN01011526.1 coordinate 31,909, forward strand.
TGAATAACTAGACAATAAAATGGAAATCTATTTCTCTAGCAATCATTTGATAATAACAAATTAGCTTGAAAATGCCTTCAGTAGCCTGTCATTTTCTTTCCAAAAACATAATACCAACTTTATTCTGATAAGTAATCAATTTTATGTTTTCTTTATAGTAGAGAAAAAATTAGTGGGAAGAAAATATACTTTCTTCAAAGGTGGCAATAACGCATTTTAAATTTAATTACTTTTATTAGATGTTCACTATGTGTTTTCTCTCTGCTTGATTTTCATTTGTGCATGGTTTCCCTTTTTCAAAAATTCCTTCCCAATTACCTTCATGATCATAGGCTTTATGAAGGATCAATTTACACTGAGTTTTGTGAATCAAATTGTTACAGGTATAAGTAGGTTTTTTACCAGTTATAAATAAATATAATTGTGGTTGATTTGCTCACATTGGGGTTATGTTTATAGATGCGAGAATCTAGTGAGAGGACAAATTTTTGAACTAGACGCCTTAACTTTATATTTTAAAGGGAGATTAACTCTTAGGTTTGCTCTACAGAAAACATTTAAGACATGCATAACAATCTTTTTGTGTGTGTATTTTAGACCAATACTATTTTTTTTTCATTTTTTTTTCTATAGTTTATTCTCCTTGGCTTCCATTCTGACACCAGCCCAACATCACTGTTAAAATTTTACTTAGCCTAACTCTTTATTTCCAAAGGAAAACTATTTTTGAATTTCTACAGAACGAACTCATTTTAATAGAAATATGTAATCTCCTGAGGAGCATTTAATGTATTATTTTTCTTTTTGATCACTTGATGATTGTAGCTCATTAGATACAAGTCAGGGAATATTAGAGCAGAGCATGATCTTCAAGACCATAGTTCTAATACCTTCATATTGCAGCTTGGGAAATTGAGGCCCAAGGAACTGCACCTATGATTTTATGGCCAGATCATAATAAAGTTCATATGAGAATCATGTTTGGATAATACAGATTTCTGCAAAGTTCTGGACTGCTACATTAGTTCATAAAATTGTAATAAAAAGACAAAAGCAAGCATCTATTTCCATTTTTCTGTCTCTGTATCAGTCATTTGGAACTTATACTTGTGGTTTCAGTTTAAAATCTTATCACTTAGAGTTCATTTGGCTCTGATTTCCTTTAATAATGTTTCTCAGATTCACATACCTGAGAATGAATCAAGCAATATTTTCAGGACCATCAATGTAGGAGAAAGTACAGAATAAGAATCTTAATGCTAGATGTGATAAATATCATATTTCTAAGTTTGATTTAGAAATCATCCAAATTTCCAGAATATTTGTTTGAAATTGCCAGTTTATTAGATTAAAAAACAGATGAATATTGGCAATTCCATGTGGTTCAACCTTGTAAGTCATAGAACTGCACATGTTTTTTTTACAGTTAACACAGTTTTCCTTTTTGAACTTTGTCGCTATGTTAGGAAGTAGTTAGAGCCGAGATTCATTAGCTCTGAATTGGTAATGAAGAAAAGCACCTCAGATTAATTAAATTCAGATCTATTAGATCACTTTTCTAAGCTCTCACATCTCACCACAGAAATTATCTCAATTCTAGGTCTTAAAGTCTGAACCTCTGTGTTCCACTCACTCTTACAATAGCTAAAAAAATTATTTCTGCCTATTGTCTCATTTAAGCCTTGTTCCATGAGAAGCCCCAAATGTAAGATACAGGCAAACAGTCAAAGCTATACTTCTTTAGTTGGCAGTATATTACTTCCTTACTCATTGTTGTTCTGGAATATTTTTCAAGATGATCCCCATTCTTGCTGGTGATATGGCTTTACTGAATCCTAGACCTAACCAAGTAAAAATGCCTGTGTTCCTTTGCAAGGAGTAACCAAATATGACTTAAAAGCCAGTTGGAAAACAATTTCCAAATATACCATGGATTGCACAATTTTTAGCAAAATAAAGGGATTTGTTCCTGGCTTCTTTATGGCATAATTGATGACTTAATTATGCAAAAGTTGCTTTCATATTATTTGACATGTGCATTTATAGGCCAAGTTTGTGACTGGAGGATTAAGATATTTATCTATCTCAATCTGGGTACATACAAATAAATGCTCATTAAGAGGCCTTTTTAAATGCATGATGATACAGCCCCCAGACTGATAAGATCATATTTCTTCATACTTCATAGTTAGGCTAGATGGGAGCAGTAATGAGGTATCTTAATTGGGTAGATGACATTTCTCAAAAGATTATTTTTTGTCTCTGGATTTTCTTTTTCAATTAATCAAGTGCAATATGCCAAGCACTGTGCTAAGAACCTTGACCTCCCTGATCTCAGTAGTTCTCACCTGAATCACTTGTGGAGTTTGTTAAAAACATATGTGCTTGAGTCCAGCCTGGTCTCAGAATGGATCCAGGAATATGCAATTAAAAAAAATATTATAGATGATTTAGATCCTTCTGGTTAATTACCACCACATTACCTAATTTCTTCTTCATAAAAATCTTGAGAAATCATCTCATTAATTTTAAAACTGAGTAAAGAGGAAAGTAAAAAAAGAGCTTTACAGCATTCTGTTCTATCTATACTATGATCATGAACGTAGAAGGATGTGTTTCTGTATTCAATTGACTTGAATATATGAAGTCCTAAGCTTTCATCTTTTGTTTTCTCTGGTTCCTCTCTGCAGTCTCCTTTCAGCCTGCTTCAGGAATGAGCTTGTGGAGCCCCGGAAAGAAACTCCAAAACAATCTGACGTCTTCTTTAGACATTCCAACCCCCCAAACCGATCAGTGTACCCTTAGAGCCCCTTCTTTGTATTTTGAATGTGTGTTTGTTTTGTTTCTGTGTGTGTTTGTATGTGTATCCAGCCCTTGTAAGCAGGACTTGGAGACACTGGCTCAGAGACACAACTATTCAAAGGCACACAGCCACTAGTGAGAAAATCTTTGAAGGGACTCAAAACTTTACAAGAAAGGACATTTTCTGCAGATTCTGTATCCTTAGATCTAGCGTTGAACAGTCAGGAACACATGTGTTTGTGAGCTTTTGTGTTGTTTCTTGGGAGGGTGGAGTTCAGGTTGGGAAAGGGCATTAAGATGTTTATTGAACCCTTTTCTGTTACCTTCTGTTGTGTTTCTAAAACTCATAAAGAAGCTTTTGAGCAGGTCTCAAACTTAAGATGTCTTTTTAAGAAAAGGAGGAAAACGTTGTTATTGTCTGTGCATAAGTAACGTGTACGTGACTGAGAGACTCCTTCAGGCCCTTTTAATGCTAGTCATGCAGTTATATTGCAAATAGTAAACTAAGGTGTAAAGTGTACTGCTGGGCAGTGAGGTGAAAATTATCATACGTAGCCAGTGTGGGGGATGTTCTTTCATTCTTTTTGAGAACTTGCATTATTAGTATTCTCCCCTTATAGATAGGTGGAAGTTCATTAATGCTGTGTCAGATCTCACCCTTGCTACCATATGCCAGTACCTATGATAGTCTTCCTTACTCATGGAAACCCTGGAGGTTTACCCCCAAGAAACTGTTGTTTAGACACCAAGGCAGGTAAACCTATTCTGTTATTTTAAGAGAAGGGTAAAACTGCCCCAGTAATATTGTTCTAGGCAGTTATATATAATTCTTTAATGCCCAAAATGGAGTTCAAAGTGCTCTGACCAAAACTATGATTATTATGTTTGATTGGTATTCCTATCCCTCTCTCCTACTATAACACCACCCATATTGCTGACACTGCTCAAACTCCATTGTCCAGGAGCCTTATGTTTTATTTATGTGATGTTCAAGCAGATGCATTTGAAACCAACATTCTTGGCCTAAAAATTAAAGATAGAGCTGATGGCTTCCTTTTTTTTGTCAAAGAGTTTAGAGAATCTATTTCTTTTCAGTTTAATAACATGTTAAAAAAATAGTATTAAGACTTTAGGAAGCTTCTTTCTTCCTCATCTCCCCACACCACATCACCAGCTCTTAATTCTGCATCACCACAAAAGAGATTTCTTGTTATTGAGGCTGTTGCTTTATGGATGTGTAATTTTAATTTTCAATAAACTTTTGCATCTTGGTTTACCTTGCAGTTTCTTTTTTTCTTTTTCTGTATCTCTTGCTTTTAAAACAATTCCTTATAAAATTTTTATTTTTATTTATGTGCTTGAAGTACTATGTGTAAGTGTAAATAAAAAGAGTAATAGGAGAGTTACTTTGGTTCTTCTTACACTGTCAGTATTTCCTGTTTTTATTTAAGATATTCTGTATTAAAGTTATCAATCCTAAAAATAAATTGCAATGCCAACACTAACTTGAAGATATACCTTAGCACTGCATATTTAATTTCATCATAAGGAATCATGCACTACAGTATCATTTGTTCACATCTCTGAACAAGCCTTGAGTTACATATTAAGTTGCTAAATTTACTAAAAGGAATTTAAGTCAAATCCAAAATTAGTAAATAATTTGACTTCTGTGACAGAAGCACTAGTAAAGATTCATTCAGAACTTTTAGTTGAAGCTATTGTCCAATGCTTTTTTAAAGAAATAACAATATATCCCCATCTTTGAATGTTTATTTTTAAAAGCTTCAAAAACAATTGTTCTAAATAAAAATAATTAATTTAGTAGTTAAAATACTTAAAAAACATTTATGTTTGAGATACAAATAAATTAGTAAAATCCAATGATCTTGTTACATCTGTGAAGTATTATTTTATTTTATTTTTTTAAATATATATTTTTATTGATTTTTTACAGAGAGGGTGGGAGAGACAGAGAGTTAGAAACATCGATGAGAGAGACATCAATCAGCTGCCTCCTGCACACCCCCTACTGGTGACGTGCCCAAAACCAAGATACATGCCCTTGACCCTTGAGTCCACAGGCCAATGCTCTATCCACTTAACCAAATCAGTTTTGGCTGTGAAGTATTTTTAATCTAATAATTTTGATTTACAAATCTCATCAAGGATTAATTAATATGTTTAGTTCATTAATATATTTTTCTGAAGCTTTTTTCTTTCACTCTATTTTTATTAAGTTTTTTGATGTGTTTATAGCTACCTTATATAAATGAACATATTTGAATTGATGGAAAATACTTTACAATTTTGGTTGATCTGTCTAGAGATTAAATGCTACCCTTTGTATTTAGGAGATTACCTAGCTAGAGAAAAAGGTTACAAGCAGAGCAGTACTGGAAAAAATTTAGAAGAGAAACAATTCTTTCCTGATGGTTCATACCTTTCTTTCTATGACCTTCCTCATACCAAGGGTATTTTTCTCTACTTCTCGATACCCCTGCATCCTCTCAAATTTGTACTCCAGAAATAGGTTCGGTGAAATAGGTTTATTATAAGGTATCACCAGATTATACTAACAAATTGCTTTTTAATTGGCAATGGAAGATTTGAGGCAAAATCTTTGGTGGAATTCTAGGTATCTCCAGTAAGGTGGGGAAGATGACGAATTTGTGCCTTCCAAAGAATTCTGACTCTCTACCACCTAGATAGTCCCTAGACTTGGAATCAGGAAATGTGTTTTCTAATCCTGGATGATCTAAATGTCACTCTGAGATACTGAATTTTACTAACAATGTTTACAGAAGCCTAAATTGTTAGAATTAAGAACTGAGACTTGACTTTACCAGGATTTATCCACAACACTAGAAATACTGAAAACATGCATTCTTATATTACTGTTATATTGGATTCCTAGAAAAATCTAGTATGCCTCTGGGGAAAAAAGCCTGAGGCTTACACCTTGTTATTTTTCTGAAAAGAGCTATGTTCATCCTTTTTTCTTTGTTTTGTTTGAATTTCATGCTGGGAAAGGCTAAGAAAACCATAATGCCATGAGTCCTGTTATTCTTCAGTACTTTTTTTATCTCTTCAGATTCACATCAGTCTTTGGGATTGTCTACTCAAGGGTTGTGACATTATATTTGTAAAGAAAAAAAAATTAAGAAAAGTTGTTCTTCAAGGGCTTAAAATTCACCACAAATTTATTCAGACTTATTTGCTTTCCACAGCACATAGAGATTATCAGAATATTCTTTGTATGTCAGACATTGCAAACTTAATATTAAACATATTATCCTGACTTTTTGCCTTGTAGATTTAATACTCACTTCTGCATTAAGAGAGAAGCATTCAGAATTTGACCTTTTCAGACTCCCTTACTTCCATTAATCCACTCACCCTAATTTTTAAGTGTGTTCCATTAAGAACACACTTACTCCTATTAAATCTTAAACTTATACCTCTTATTTCCTTAACCAAACACTAGAGTATTAAATGTTTGGAGCTTGAAGGGAAGAGTAAAAGTAACCAATATATCTTATATACCTACAAATTATAGGACAATGTCCAGAATTCATACATAATGTAATCTTCACAGCAACTCTTCTAAAGTGAGTATAATAGCTTTTCTACAAATTAAGAAAATGAGACTCAACAGACTTATAAAATAAAGTTAATTAATTTGTGACAGATCTAGATGGTGATGTTCATCTATGGTTTCTGACCAACCTTCCTCAAATATAGTTTAGGCAGTTTATAACAAATGAATTAATAAAATGGTCAAAAACAAAGACTACAAAGGGAAAAGAGAACTGTAATGGGATTTGGAAGAATCCATTTACTATAACTGAGGTTCCAGGAAAAATGCAAAGCTTTTAAATATATTTTATTTCCCCAATAGTGGACATTAATGGCCAAGTATTGCTTCCATCAGCTCTTATTGTGCATTTGACTGGGGCGATGGAAGAGATAACTAGAGGTCTTTTTAGGTCACTCAGGACAAACCTGCCTATGGAATCTAGCAAACAGGCATATTGGGTAATTGGTAGTGGGCAAAGCTAGAAGAAGAAGCATCTGGAAAAACATCTCTTGGCCACTTTGCTTATGCTTTCCTGCACTTGGATATGGACTTACAGATGTCCCTAAGTAACTCCAAATGTGCTGACTCTTACATCAGGTGGAGTCAATTTGCCGATAGCTGGGGGCACCCTTTACTACATCTCTTGTTCCCTGTGCTATCTCAGTTTCCCACATTTCTCTAATGACTTCACCAATTTCTTGATTCTGTAACTTATTGTACATCACTATCTTATTTCTGGGAAAGTGCCATATAATAAACAAACAAACAAACAAAAAGCTCTTGGGCTAGGAGCCAGGAGATCTCTCTACTCATCATTGGACAATGTATAACTAAGTCTATTTTTTCTTAGAGATTCATATTTATCCATTCCTACCCTGCCCATTCTTACCCTTGCCATACCATGTCCTCCTCTACAGAGAGATGAGAATATTTCAGAAAAATGGATAAAGGAGAGCTTGGTAACCTGAAGTATCTTATAATTGGGAGAGCTTATTATATAAAAACCTATTTATATAAAATGGATCTATGTTCTTAGAAGGACTATAAAGAAAAATAAGTGTTCTACCTTAAAGGCAGTGATGGTAATGTGGACCTGAATCGTTAATTGTATAATAATTTTATTCATATTTATGCAAATGTGTATATAGCATATTGTTTGAATTCCCCTAGCTGTGGCTCCTCAGTGCTATGAAATGGAGCTATTCCTGTTTTGTGTAATTATAGAGAACAGTATGGCAGCTTCAAAGACCAAGTGTCCAACTGTAGTACTCCACTTTTTATTATGTTTTCAAACATTATTATACCAGGTTTATTTGAAAACTTTATTTGAAGGTTTATAGAACCTTCAAAATTTGTATTTATATATAGTTGTGTGTATATGTATACACACATACGTACACATGTATATACTCAAATAAAACTGAAAGAAAAATGCTTTCTCTTTCCTCTAATATCACTATAACTGCAGCAGGGAAGAGACAAACAGTAACACAATAGTACATTTTGTTGAAAAGTATGAAAGGGGAACTTTTCCCATCAAAGTTTAGAAACATGCTCAAAGTCCAATCTTCATCCTATAATCCAATAATTATTCACTGTTGATACGACATGGTCTATAAAGGTCTTCATCTTATCTTTTCCAGTTCTCACTACAGCCCTACAAGGTAAGTTGGATTATTATCACCATATATCCACTATTCCATGAGCTTCTCAAATATGCAACCACCTCTTGTTAGTCCTCCTACCTCTTACCTCTAATTCCTATAGTAAGCCTATATGTATTTCATTTATATTGTTTTACTGTGAGAAAACAAAGGCAGGGATGCTTAGAGGCTTGCTCAGAGACCTAGAGCTTACTAATATATGCTCAAAGAAGACTTAAATTTTCATTTTTTTTTAACTTCGTATCCTACCCTGATTCTAGTAGATATCACTAGTTCTATATTCAAAGAAAAAGACAGGAATGACAGTTGTGGTAGTAATATCAAATGTAATATATTAGAATATGGCAAACCAATTCTAGTAAATTTCCCAGATGAAGTTATACTGAATAGAAAACTTTTTTTTTCTTTTTCTCCCAGGAGACTTGTGGAAAATCAATAAAACATTAGTTTGACCTCCAGGGTTCTCTTGCATACAGAAACTATTGGCATTCCAAATAGTTATTTTATGACCCATGACTATCTAGGCTGACAAAGCATGTTTCTATGTTGAGGCTTCTGGATGGAAGCAGGGTCTTCTGGTAAAGGCCTTGTTTGATTGGCTGTGTAGTGATCTTCTGCATATCCCCAGTGGTCCAGGAAACTACAAATGAAATGTTCCCACTGCCATTTGAGCTTGACATCTCCATATCTTTCATAAGCCTTTGAGTCTTCACTCAGTTCTTTTTCCTTATTGATTTCCAAACTTGTTTTAATTGATAGGCAGGAGAGCGCAAAAGTATAGAAATAATTGTAAAGGAACAAAGGAGGGTTCAATTGTTCTTCCTCTCACAAAGGAGATATTCGCTTTGTACTCTTCACATTCAGAAAGAATATGATTTCATGATAGCATTGTGATCACTCCCTAGTCAGGAAAATTCTCAGGTGGAAATACAGATAACTTTTTGTCATTGATCCTGGAGGAATCATTTTGCAACTGTATAGTTTAAGGCCATGATTTAATCTGAGACTTGTTGGAAATGACTAGTCCCCACTCTTTAGTGTCCTATGCTCACCATCATTCCAATGTTTGTGTTCCTAGGACCTCGATGCAGTCTCAATCTTCATACGGTAACAGCTCCCCACCTCTGAACAAAATGAACAGCATGAACAAGCTGCCTTCTGTGAGCCAGCTTATCAACCCTCAGCAGCGCAACGCCCTCACTCCCACCACCATTCCTGATGGCATGGGAGCTAACAGTAAGAGCATCTCCCTTTAGCCACAGCTAAAGAACTCACAGAGCTAGTTTTAGAGGAAGATTTTGCTCTGGGATGTAGTAAAGACTTCCTTTTATCTTAAGTGAGAGGCACAGTAGGACAGAACAGTTCCAAGTGGAGTGGTTTGAATTTCTCATCATAAATAGTTTCTCACTTTTGAGGTGTGTGTTTTATTACAAAGTACATTGCTAAAAATGAAGAAGGCTATTTGTTTAAGTAGGGATAACGATCTCTGTGAAAAGGACAGGCTACTCCTATAAACATGGATGAAAATTCACTTCCTACATTCTTTGAGGTAGTCAAAGGAAAATACATCTAAACATGTGGAAAGTAGCATGGTGTGGTGGACTTAAAAATCTAGAGAAATAGATTATAGTCTGAATTCTATTGTAATATTGGCTATATAACTATGGAAAGGACACCTCTCTGTTCCAATGCTCAACTTTCCATTCATAAATCATAGCTCTGCACATTTCATATTCTATGATTCTGTGCCCCATAATCTTCGCCTTCTCAACTTCTCTACTCCATTCCATTCACAATCATTAATGATGGACATAGGAAAAGGAGTTTCTCTTTCACTGATTTAAACACAGATCCCTATAACAGCCAAGTATAACTGTAAAAAAACTGTATAGTTTAAGGCCTTCGAGTGAATGATTGCTATATAGCTTTGTGTGTAAATATAATTATCTTGTCCACTAGAACTAAATCTAGCAAGGATTCCCAAACTTGAAAAAAAAAGATGTCAAAAATGCAGAAGAAAGTATAATATCTTCAGGGATGCAGGAGCCTGAATACTGTACATGTATCCTGTAATGCCCTCATAAAACAGTGCCTCAAATTGTCTTACAAAATCCTTCATCAATTTTATTACACGTTTAGACTTGTCTTTTCAGTTTTTCCTTGAAGAAACTGGGTTTTCTTAATGAAGTTAAGGAGAGTAGAATTGGGACTCTCAGTGGTCTGATGGTACATATTCAGAATTGAATGAGATGAAGATGTGTGTGATGTGATTGCCTGATATAGCAACAAAGACATTAGAGCCAGGCTTCTCTCTCACTAGGTATAAATGCAACCTAAGACTCAACCTGACCCCTTGAAAAAAAAAATACTCATTCACTTCTTTGGTTTCTTCGTTCTTATGAGATTTTAGAGTCCTCAAGTTTTTCTTTGGAAACAAGAGTAGTAATGATATGATCCTTCACATTTATGTAACAGACTTTGCCTACTTTTTCTTATTTATACTTTACAAGTTTCCTTTGCTGTCATCAGGAAAGTCAGAGGGGAAGCTGATGAGACATGATAGTCCTGTGCTCTTTAGATGGCTAGTTAATGGCAGAAGTCTTTTTCCTTTGGCCCACTACAATTTATTAAAGTAGAAATAAATCATATTCATCTTTTTGTTTATATGTTGTTTTTCTCTTTTTTATCTGAAAATACAATTTTTTTCATAAATATTATTTATATTAAGCTGTTCTTTATAATTAATGCTTACAGTTTATGGTTTATTAAAAAATCAATATATGAATACAATCCTGATATGGACCATAAGAAAGCTAGAATTTTTAATTGCATTCATTCTTATTAGGTTTATAGTTTCTACAAATATTACAACAGATCTTCTTACTCCAAAATAAATATTCTCTCACTCATAGATTTGTTAATTTGCTCATTGAACCTAAGTTTACTGAGCATCTGTTTTGTGCCATACACTATGTTAGTATATGGGGGGATCTAGATGGGTACAGGTTTAATCTCAATGTTTGAAGAGATTGGACTAATGAGGGAGACAGAAATATAACCCATGAAGGTAAATACAACAAGAAAAATATTAACATCAGGAGCAATGAACAATTGGACAGAGTATTAGAAATAAGTGGGAAGAGATGGCCCTAAGAGACTGTACAAAGGTCAAGAGGCGTGTAATTAGTTTTTAGTTTGTGGCTATACTGATTGATTTGATGTAGGGTACTTGAAGGTATGAAGTAAGAGATATGACTAAAAAGGAAGCCTGGTAGATTAGGTACATATCACCAGACAAGATGGACCACTAGGATGCTGGTACGTGATGACGGCAGTAACCCTCTCTGTTCCTCCTGCTTCTGTTCAGTTCCTATGATGGGCACCCACATGCCAGTGGCTGGAGATATGAATGGACTCAGCCCCACACAGACCCTCCCTCCCCCACTCTCCATGCCATCCACCTCCCACTGCACCCCCCCACCTCCGTACCCCACAGATTGCAGCCTTGTCAGGTGAGTCCACAGTATGTGCCACAGTATGGGGGCCTGTCCTAAACATCTATGGGTGGTGGAGGGTGGACACTGTCCAAAGTTAATAGCACAGCTGAAAAGAAAGAAAGCAGCCCTATGGTTGAAGTTCAGCTACTATTATCTGTGATCTACGTAGTGGTCAGCAGTGTTTAATCTAGGAACATCACCCTAATCAACATGGAGGAAAGTGAAAATGTGAGTTTATAGGCATATAATTTATCATGCCTATTCCCCCATCTTCACTGGCTTCCTATCTCCTCCCTCCCATTTTTACACTGTCAGTTGCAGCCTTCAAATTGGTGCCCAGGGCTGGGGTTCCCAACAGGGCTGTAAACTTGCTATCCTGCTCCCTTTCTTGCTCTCTAGGCCTCATAGCTCTCAGCCACCATGGAATGATTATTTTGAAGTTGCATTCCCATAAAAAAAAGTTTTCATGTTAACTAAAATGACAGGGACTTTCAAGAACCTGATGGCCTCTGCTGCTTTGTTATATGGGAATACTCCAGGCAAAGGAGTTCAGATAACATGAAGAGAGAAGTGCATGAAGCCTGACAGATCTATCTCCCACAGTGTCAAGAATAGGCACCCAAATCTCACTCCCAGGACACATCATCTGCTTCATGTGCAGAATAATTCTTTCATTTGGCTGCTGGAATAATGCATTGAACTCTATATGATTGGTGCTATAAAACTAGCAGCATCAGTCAGAGGGATGGCAAAATGCATAGCTTACCCCACCCAGCATCTGATTCTGTGACAGACTGGAGGCATTATCAGTCTGAGACCAGCACCAAAACATAAACCAAAAAGAATTAATAGCTTCATAGTATAGTGGCCTATAAATTTATCTTAGTCTCATGAGCCATCCTAAGAACAGGTTCCATTCTCAGAACCATTCCCAGAACCCTCAGATACAAAACAATTAAAGTAGAGATGCTCTTTTTGAAGTGAAGAGCCAGGAGGCAAGAGGGCTGAGAAGCTGAATGCTGGACTCCTTCCTTTCACCCCCTGCAATGGCTGCTAAGGCACAATTATAGAGCCCCTTTACAATTCAATCATTTGAAAACTCCTGCTCTGCAGGAATTCTTATAGTTGATTTTATAGACCTAAAATTCAACTCACTTATCATCCCCAAATCTCAAATCCAAGGACCACATACATTTAATCTACCCATAGTCTCTTTTATAGGACAGCCCAGGGCTAAATGTTGGGTTTTTCTTTATCTGCCAATGCAGTTGGGGTGAACTTTCTTTTTCTGTTTCCTCCTTCCTCTTCCCTCCTCCCTCTGCAGTTTCTTAGCAAGGTTGGGCTGTTCATCATGTCTGGACTATTTCACGACCCAAGGGCTGACCACCATCTATCAGATTGAGCATTACTCCATGGATGTAAGTAACTGTTAGAATTTTCTCTTGAGTTTTATTTCTTAATTTTTTTCCCTCTGGTGATAACCACCTTGTAGGACAATCCCCCTGGTTGTAAAATTTGTTTTTGTCATACCCTTCAACCCTCAATTTCAATGGAATCCATAACTTATTAAAAGATTCCTAGACCACAGCCTACACATATGGAAGTTTAGCAATCTTCCTCAGCTTGTCTGACCAGTCAATTGTCTATTGCATACTATGTACAGAGTGGGAAAGAAGATATCTAATTCCCACCTTCAAGAAATGAATAATTCCCAAATTTAGAGAACTTTTTAGATGTTCTCATTAATTAGTATCAGATCCTAGGGAGGATAGCAGAAAGCATGTAATATTATTCTCACACTTTAAAACATGGAGAGATGACAATATAGTCATTTGCCATGATGAGTTGATGTCAGAATCAGAAAGAGAGCCTGAGGTGTAAACTTCTGGTCTTTAACTCTGTAAATTGGCCTTTTTTGCCTTTCTTTAAAGTGGGAACTTAAAGGGATTCAGCTGCTCTTCTCAGTGAAAACCATATGTTCATTCATTTTTTATTCTATCAGAATAGGGCTCAGAAATCCATGATTATGGGGAAAGATTACTTACTATGAGTTTAAATCCCTTCTCTGCTTATTAGTAGCAATGCAAACTTGTGGTTATTGCTTTGCCTCTCTGGGCCACAATTAATCCAAGTGGGTTTAAAATCACTTTCCTCTGGCTTTTATATTCTTTGGTTTATATTTCAAAGCAAACTATACCATGTCTTTACCTGCTACTCACATGGGAGCTTGTATTGTTCTGGTTTAGGCAATCTAATTTTTCATCCTGGCTGCCTTTCACGTTGCTCTTTTTGGGGTTTACTATTCTGTCTACCAGCTTCCAGAAGTCCCTTTGGACTGGTGGAAGAAGATCCTCTCTGCCTCTGCTTCTGCCTCTGCTTCTGTAATTGGGACTTGTTTTCCCCTCTCCTTGAGCACCGATGCCAGGGATGCCCTTGCAGCATGAGAATGCCCAGCCCTGTGGTAAACCATATATGCTGTGCTGCCCCTATTCCCACCTCTTTTCACCCCATAAATCAGCTCTGGATGTTGCTCCCTGAAGGTAAAACTATGGAGTTTTTATAGTTAGTTCTGAGAGGTTTTAGATAACTACAATGATGTCCATCCATTGATGACAATGTAGTTGCTCTGTTTGGGAACCATACATGATGGAACAGGGAATATGTCTCTTCCCTACATTTTTAAAGTTATTCCTTCTACTTGCTCATTGTCCCCACGGGGGCATGTGTCAGGATGCTCCCTTGCCTATTAGGATCTGTAGATGTTCTCCACAAGTACATCTCTTTCTGGTAGCGTTAGCTAGGTCTTTTGTCAGTGTCTGGGCCACAGCTTTCTTGCCTGTCCATAATGAGTTAAAATATATCTAGTGATTCATGCAGATTAATGAAGCCTAGTTTACAAGAAGTTTTGGAATTACTGTGAATGACAGAAGCATAAAGAACTATGCTCACTTATCTATTTATGTATCATCTCCTATATAATATATTTTTCTCCTAGAGTAGGAAATGTAATACCCATACTACAAATGTCCAAATTGGGAAAAATTGGAAAGCTATCTAATTCTGCATCCTCACCTCAGCTTCTTCCATATCATTACTAGAAATAAAACTTATTTTTCAGCTTGTCTCTCAATATCAGTTTAAGTTATTTGGCATCCCTTCCTAGAAAAGGAGTGTCATCAGATTTGAGAGTTTTCATAAATATTCTCTTTAAGATGCAAGGATGGATTAATAATAACATACATGATTAAGATTTATATAGTATCATTTATAATTTGCAAAATAATTTCTTGTCCATATTTACATTATTCCACAATGACCTAAAAATGAATTATATTTCATTTTACTAATGAGGCCAGTAGAGAATAAGTGACTTGATGAAGTTTTAGATTCAGTCAGTGACAAAAGATCCTCTGTCAAGTTCTTCTAATTCCAAGAACAATGTTGTTTCTACTCAACATGTCATTTCATAAAAATTTTAAAATAATAATATAATTTTCCAAAATTAGCCCTCACTGAAACAAAGTAATGAAGAGCTACTGTAGATAAATGTAAGAGATGCTACCACCTTAGTTAAGATCAACCTATTTGTCATGCCTTCTATTCTCATCCATAGCACATGAGCACATACTCTGCATTTTGATATCTTAATTTATCTAAGCACTAATAGACCTTTGGCAATTGGGCCATTGGACTCAGAAGCTGTCCTGAGTCCCCAAGTCATTCACTTAGCTATGCAAACTTAGGCTTGTCAACTTCTCTAACCTTCAGCTTTCCTATCTAAAAATAAGTATAATGATATCTACCACTAATCTCAGCATTAAATGAAATTGTGGATATAAAATAATTAGTTCAGTGAATGCCACATAGAAAAATCTTTAGTAACTGGTAGTAATCTTTTCTTCTCAAATCCTCATTTGAGTGGTGGTGTAATTCCATTAATACCTTTCTTGTAGTGACTAGAATCATATAGATTTGAGAGTTGAAAGGTACTTTTACCATATGTTTCTGTTTTAGCATTTTTGCCCTCTGATCTAACTATTGTCCCCACTTTATGAATGAAGGAACTGGTACTAATAAATAATGAGAAGTGTTATCCACAAGCAGATATGGCACTTCAAGACTGTACCTTTGTGTTTAGTTAAATGAAGTGTCAAAGGTTATAGACGAGTTATTTTATTTCCAAGTTAGAGATCAATAAATTTATGTCAGTTAAACTAGAGGAACACTGAGAAATAACAAAATGCTACAGGCTAAATGTCAGTTGTCTCTTTGACCTGATTCTCCCTAATTAATTCCCTTTTCTATTACACAGGATTTGGCAAGTCTAAAAATCCCTGAGCAATTTCGACATGCAATCTGGAAAGGCATTCTGGACCACCGGCAGCTACACGACTTCTCCTCCCCTCCCCATCTCCTGCGGACCCCAAGTGGTACCTCTACAGTCAGTGTGGGCTCCAGTGAGACCAGGGGTGAGCGTGTTATTGATGCTGTGCGCTTCACCCTCCGCCAGACCATCTCCTTCCCACCCCGCGATGAGTGGAATGACTTCAACTTTGACATGGATGCTCGTCGCAACAAGCAGCAGCGTATCAAAGAAGAGGGGGAGTGAGCACTATTGTGTGAGCTCTTTCTATACTCTTCCTATAAGCCCACTACCCTACAAGGCACTACTGCTTGGCCATCAAAGCATTCTCCCTACCTCCTTCCTCTTCTCAGTGTGGTTTTTCAAGGGAAGGAGAAGTAAAAGGCTACATTTACCTAATGTCCAACCAGCTGTCTGGTTCTGGTTCTGGCTTTAAGCCTTCAAATCTATTATTTGCAAGACTAAAGTTATCATGAATAAGTAGAAGTGAGCAAAAAAGCAGTGAGTGTCTTCTTAAGCTGTAGAGCTCTCTCATTGACTTTTATAAAGCATTTTCACTCTTATAGTCTAAGACTATATATTTAAATATATAAATATACAGTATATATTTTTGAGTGGGGGGCATTGAGTATTGTTTAAAATATAACTTAAAGGAAAGGAAATTGAGTTGCACTTAGTGACTTTTTTAATTTACTTGTTTTGGATGGCTTATCTATACCCGTTCTCTCAAGGTATACCATGTAAGGTAATACCTATTTAAAGCTTCTGGTACATGTGAGTGACAATTACGTATAGGTCCCTTCAGTTCTTTTGATGCTAAACAAATGCCACATCAAACCTTTGGGTAGATTCAGTTGATTTACCATTACTTATTATGTGGGTATGATTATATACATATGTGCATTTTTCTCATTTTGGTGTATCTCTATTTTGGTGTATCTTATGTTACTGGTATTCCTACTAGTGATGATGATTCACTTTGAGGTTATTTAATCTAATTATATGAAAAAATTCATATTATCACACATTAGAGGAAGGAAATATGCTCTCTTGCTTTTGGTGGGAATGGGAAATATGGGGAATAAAATTCTTCAAAGGTCTATGGCATCATCTTTCTGGATATATCAATAATCTCCTTAAATTTAATACTAGACATCTGATTTCTTAGTGTTTATTGGTAAAACATTTGTGGCCATTATAGAAGCCTTAAAACTGAAATTAATTAGTAGTTTAATAAACTCAATTATACATTTCCTGCTCTAGGTAGAATTAGGGTTGAATTGATTGAAATTAATGTTATCTACCTAGTTTTTAGAGTGAAGTCACAATGTCTCTTCAGAATATCCAGTAAAATCAGATATTATATAGGAAATATTAAATCACCACTCAATAGTAAGAGACCTCAGTGGACCGTGAATTTAAATTCTTAGAAGATCTTTTGAAACATAATATTATTTGGTAAATGTTTCTTTTAAAGTCTCTTCTACTCTATAAAATTCTGCATGTAGAGGCTTGATTATCTTTCTTCAGGTTTAAAATAGGAGTAGTGATTTGGAAAATATAAAATTAGGAGATTGGTTTTTCTCTGTGGCATCAGTTACATCACTATATCACTGTTCTTTTTTGATCAATAAGAGTTTCATTTTGTTGGAAAATAACTGTGAGAACCCAATTCCCCATCCATCTCTCTCCTGGACTGTGCATAGACATAAAAATGTCCCCACAGTTCAGGGGATAAGCCTACTGTGGGAGCTCTTGCTTGAACCACATAAACAAAGAGTTGTCTTCAACGTTTGGGAAAATATGATAATATTCCCCTAAATATTTTAGAAACATACTTTGTAGCAATGTGTGTTTTTTTTTCAAACTATAACACAAATATTTTGTATATATGCTAATGAGCTATAAAATCCTCTTGTACTTTCTGGTAAAGGGCTATCCTTGCACATAAGCTTCCATTTGAATTTTAAAGTACAAAAGGGCTAATGTGGCTCTAAAATATAATGTATGTGTTTCATCTGAAAAGTGTATATATGTTTTGTGTATGAAATCACATATTTTATGTTTCAATTTTTTTTTCTTTGGGGGATAGCGGGTTTTGCAGAACCACAGTTGAAACCTTTTATTATTATTATTATTGTGTGTGTTGTTGTTTTTTATATTTTCATGGAAATACCAGTTAGTAAAACTAAAAGGTCAAATAAGAAAAAAAAGTCATAACTAAGATGGGGGGGGTAGAGAAAGTTGTTGTTTTTTATTATTTTTATTTTGTATGTTCAAGAGGGTGAGTCCTTGATTTCAAAGTTTCATTGTGCTTAAGTGATAATAAGCACTGTTAACTTGTGGAACAAGCAGGCAGCTTTGAAAACTTATTAAGGGGAAGAACAAAAACTGTGCCTTGGCAAAGCTAGGAGGACACATGGCGTCTTCTACTATCCTGAGTGTTTGTGTTTGAGTAAATGTAAGGACTTCTGGAGCTATTTCAGCACTATTCATATGGCACTAGGGGACTCAGAAATTCCTGTACTGTATCTCATGGATTTGGCAATAGCCAAGTCTAGGTGCAACTACTGGCCTCATACTCTGATGGAAACTTACACTCTTTGAGTGTACGAGTAGCTAGGACAATGGGGTAAAAAATATTAAAGACACAGAAATGGGAGTGGGCTTACTGTTCCCCCAGTCCAGGGGATAAGCCTTGTGGCCTTGTTGAAAATGGAAAGGTTTTTGTTTAGAGGTGATGAGAAACAGAAATGGAGAATTGAACTTTCTTCATTAAATCCATTAATATTTGTTTTCTTGATATTCCCCTAAAATATAGTATGTGGGATATTGAATGTTTAAGGGTTGTGTTTTTTTATTATTTTTATAATTGTACAAAAATTAGAAAATGTCAAATGTTTTATATACTTTATTAATGTTTTTGAAAGATTCTTTCTTATAGATGTGATACTTTTTTTTTTTAAACTTCACTTGCTTGTCTTTTGGTATTTTGTATTATGGGCTTTTAGTGAGCCAGAGGCAAATCTATAATGTTTACCAAGACATGCAATAAAATTTAAAAATAAATAAAAATGCATTGAGAAATGTTGTGGATGGTGTGTCAGAGTGTGTATATGTATCTGTCTTTCTGTGTATCCTTTGACCTTATTTTTAATCATGGAGGAAGAAAAATATCATTAGAAAACATTAAAGAGGTTAAGTATTGATTTTTCTCATCTCAGAACATTGTAATCATTACTAGATGCCTGGTGCATGAAATTCATGTTTAGGAGGAGTCCCCTCAGCCCAACCTGCACCCTTTCCAATCTGGGACCCCTCAAGGGATGTCCGACTGCCAGTTTAGGCCCAATCCTGGGGATCAGCTGTGAGACATCCCTCTCACAATCCTGAACCACTGCCTCATAATCACTTATCTGCCAGTTGGCCTACTAGCCTTCCAACTGCTCCCTCCCTGCTGGCCTAATCACCCCTCACTGCCTCTGCATGTCAGCCAGATCCACCCTAACTGTCCCCTGCTGTCAGCCAGGTTGCACCCAACTGACCCCTCTCTGCTGTTCTGGTCACTCCTAACTGCCCCTCTCCACTGGCCAGGTCAACTTTTACTGTTCCCCATGCTAGCCTAGTCACCTCCAACAGGCCTAGTTGCTCTCACTGCCCCCCTGCCAGCTTAATCACCCCCAACTGTATCCCGCACCAGCCAGATTGTCTCTTACTGCCTCCCCTACCAGCCTGGTCACCCCCAACTGCCCCCCTTTGCTAGCTGGTTGACTGCAACTGCCCTCCCCACTGGCCTGGTCACCCCTCACAACCCTCTCTCACCAGCCTGGTCTCTCCACAGAGCCTGCTTGTTTATTCATTTTGGTCATTTCTCATGAACCTCCCTGCCAGCCTGGTTGTCCCACGCAGCCTGCTTGTTCAGTCATTTGGTCATCCCTCACTAACCCCACTGCTGGCCTGGTCACAGGCAGCTATCTTGTGAGGACGTGATGGTCAATTTGCATATTACCTCTTTATTATATAGGATTTTCTCATTTTACCCAATCTATAAAGCAGAAAAGATCAGAAAGATATCCTCACAGATTTCATAGTTTGACTGAGATCAGAATAAGTGTGCTTTAGAAAGAGATTAGATTTTCCTATTGTCTAATTTAGTGACCTTTTCATGGTGTTAAGAAGTGACCTGATGACTAGCTCAGCACTGCAGAGCTGGGATGCAGATTACTCTGGTTGTGTGTGGGAACAGCATTGCAGATGGTGATCTCTGGGCACATCCTCCTATAAATTTAATGTTAAATATCACCTTTTAGTTATAAACATTGATTCAGTCAATAAAATATTATCAAAGTCATTTAATTATTTTATTAAAGAAATGAAAAAGCTCTTTCATGAGCAAGCATTAGATGGCATGAAAGTATTTGAATATCTTAGATTTATAAATAACTTGATAGAATAACTGAGTATATAACATACACAATCTAAGTATATCAGTTCATTTTTCTAAATATATATATATATATATATATATATATATATATATATATATACACACACTCATAGAGGAAGAGCTGGTTCAGTTTATATTTGGAGTGCCAAAAGATTCCAATTCTCATTCCTTAAAATATAGGTTATGGATTTCTCCAAAATGAAATTGTTGATACAATGATGCCATGAAAAAAAAAAAAAGGAGAAGCAATGAAGTGGATAATCCTTGAGATTCTTTTAAGGTACTTCTGTTTTAGCTGTAGTTTTTTGTTTGGTTGGTTGTTTTTTTGGGGGGGTGTTAAGTATATTTTTATTGTCTTCAGAGAGAGAAAGGGAGAAGGAGAGAGAGAGAGAAAAAAATTGCCATCCAAGTGGCTGTGCCATTTTGCACTTTCACCAATAATGAATAAGTGTTCTTATTGCTCCACATTCTTGTCAACCTTGGTTTTGTCAGTGTTCCAGATTTTGGCCATTCAAATGGGTGCATAGTGTTATTTAATTTTAATTTGCATTTCCCTGACAACATACATGGAGCATCTTTTCATATGATTATTTTTTCACCAGTATATATATATTTTAGTGAAGTGTCTCTTAAAGTCTTTGTTTATTTTTTAATCAGCTTGTCTGCTCTCTCATTGTTATTTTAAGGGTTTCAAAACTATTTTTAAAAAGAAAAAAATATTTATTCAATCATCATAAGTCTAGTAGACTCTTGTAAAAATCTAAAATTCAGAATGTCCCAAGATACTGTTTTTCCAAATCTTGAGACATTTTCTTTTCTTACCATTCTTGGAATTACTTATCAACCAATTCCAATGAGCCAAAAAACTCAAGTTTTATACAAAGGAAGAATATAGGAATCATCCAATACTAAACTGTCAAATATGGCAACCACTATTTAAACATGACTTCTCTGCACCTGATATATGGCCATTCCAAATTGAGATGTGCTATAAATGCAAAATACACATGAGATTACAGAGACTTAGAATAAAATAAAGAATATAAAATAGCTCATTGTTAATTTTATGTTGATTACATGTTCAATAATACCACAGATTAAAACTATTAAATTAATTTTAACTGGTTCTTTTTATATTTTATATGCCTACAAAAAATTTAAAATTATATACACAGCTTTCATGATAGTTCTATTGGCCAACTGGCCTAGAAATATGATACAATAAAAAGCCTAGAAGGGTGATAAAATTTACTATTCATAATTATCCAGTTTTCTCACTATATTGCCTAAAAGTATTACATCTTACAAGATGGTATAGAATAATATGTGACATTTATCTTTATAGTTTGTTTTTAATTTTTCATAAGAATTCAGAAGTTTCATCTTTTCACTATAATGAAAAAGAGGTTGCTATTGACAGTGGAAGGTTTTTCAAAATTGTTAAAGCCAAAGATAAATATAAAAAGATAGTGCCACTTTGGACTCTAATGATGATGGTGAAATGGATTGTCTAAATTAAATCTTAGACTGAGTCTTCATGTGATGATATTCTAGATGGATTTTCTCAAAAAAA
>PVJN01011527.1:0-53864 GCA_004026805.1 Lasiurus borealis
GGGTGGGAGGCGGTCGGGCCGGTTTGGCGCCGGGCCTGGGAGGCGGGAGGCGGGTCCCCGGGACGCGCGTTCCCTCCGTCCGGCGCCCGCCGCGCGAGCATGTCCCCGAGGCCCGGGGGAGCCCCCGTCGGGCCCGCTTAGAGGCGTCGTGGCCGCGCCAGCGCTCGCGTCCCGGGCGTCCGTGCCGCCGCCGCCGCCGCTCCGCCGCCGCCTCTCCGCCGCCGCCCGGAGCCGCCCGCCGGGAGCGGCAGGCCGGAGCGACGCGGGCCGCGGGCCCGGGCGCCGGGGAGGATGAGCTGGCTCTTCCCGCTGAGCAAGAGCGCCTCTGCCGCCGCCGCCGCCGCGGGGCCCCCCGGCGGCCTCACCAGCCTCCAGCAGCAGAAGCAGCGGCTCATCGAGTCCCTGCGCAGCTCCCACGCCAGGTGAGGCCGCTCGCCCGCCCGAGCTCGGACCCGGGGGACAGGAGAGGGCGGGCGGGCTGGGGCTAATCACAGGCCGGCTGCCTCGCTTCCTCCCGGCGGCGTGCACGCTCGCCCTCGCCTGTCGGACCCCAGCTCCGGGCTGCTTCTCCGGACCCTCCGCCCCCGTCCTCCTCCTCCACGTCCCTCCTCCCCCCTTGGTCTCCCCGCCGCCGCTCAGCTCTGCTAATCCCGACGCGCTCATCCCTCCGGACTGTAATCTCCCTGCCTCCTCCCCGCCGCCCTTTCCCCCCCTCCGGCCACCTGATGGCCGCCCGCTTTGTTAAAACTCTGAAAATGTTTTCATTTGGCAAAAAAAATAAAAAAATAAAAAAAGCTGGTTGAAGCGTCAGGTCCAAGATTCCCCCAAAGAGTGGGGGGTAAAGGAGCTGTTGCACCCCCAGGGGAAAAAGGGAGCCTGGTTTTCATCTGCGGCTTCTCCCCTGGGAGGGACCGGCTCCGTCCTCCTGAGTCTCTAATTTACGGTTCGCCCGGTTCCCCGCTACCTCTGCTGCCGGACTCGGACCCGTCTCTGCACATTTCTCACTGCTGTTCCTGTTCCCCCCCCACACACACCCAGGAGTGGCCACAGTCACCGTGATGATGCTCCTGGTGTCTCCCTCGGAGATTTTCATTTTCAGCCGGCTCCGATGAGACATCATATTTTGGCAGTTTCAGATGATTTCGGCAGTTTTTTTTTTTTTTGCGCAGTCCTCTGGTTTTTGCCTCTCCTTTTGTATTGCAAATATTATCGGTAGCCTCTTAAGGGTTTTTTCAAAAATTGGGACCACCTCTTTCTATGGGTGTCTGACTTGTGCAAGTGTATTTGCTTCATAGTGTCACAGCATGTAGGTTAATAGGAAGGTGTATTAACGTCGTTCAACCCTAACCTTTTTTAAAATAAGCTTTTCCACCCATTTGTAAAGACGCGGGTTTTTTAAGAGGATAAAATTGAGTCCCGTTGCACAAACCGGTAGAGCCAATTTTATCTTTGACTCTACTGATTTCTCCCCAAGCAAGTGAGTTATGGTGGGTAGACTGATTTTAAATGAGGTGGATTCTTAAAAATTCACTGCAAAACCAGTTTGGCTGAAATGGGGGCCTGTGGCTGATTGAACGTCAGCTGTTTCTTGGTTCTTTTGGTCTCAATGGTTCTACTTATTCAGAACTTTCAAGAGGTAGAAACTTGTGGTATTTAACTGGGAAGAGGAGCATGCTCTTTGATCTGATGGTGGGTTTTAGTTTGTTGTTTTTGGAAAATTAAGTTCGCAGAGTCTTTTTCTAAATAGAGTTGTGTACTAACCTGCAAGAGCTACTCTTTACAAGATAGGCTCATGAAAATGACTCATTTTTTAAATTGAAACAAACATAACAAAAGTTTGTCCCCTCAGTGCCACTTCTGTGACTATTTATGTACTAAACTAGTACTACTATTGCCCAAATACTTCTTTAGAACCACACCTTTGGAATTAATTGCTTTAAGCCTTTAGTATGTTCTGTTAAGTATTCTCATTGCTGAGAAAGTTTTATTCTTTGAGGTTGGAGTTGAATTTTTCAAATATTCCAAAGTTCTTTGCTGCTAAGGCCGATAAATAAGGGAAGCGATTGATATGAAATGTATTTTTTTTTTGCCTCCCAAATAAGGTGAGATTCTAACGCAGTAATTATTAATCTAAGGAGTTCTGAAGTTGGTTTAAGAGGATCTGTAAATGCTTTGAACAAATGCAGAAAGGATCCGTTTTATTTTTTTGAGCCAGAAGTAATGGACGGATAATTGGTCATGTGACATCTACATATTTTGTAATGTTATAAAAATTTAACTTTACTCTTGATTCCTGTAAGTTTTTTTATAAAAATACTTGAAGGTTTTGTTGTTGTTGAAATATTATACATTTATAAACTAACTTGGATAATTAGGAGACAACTAACTACATTCCAGGGAATGATTCCAGAAAAAATGATACCCACCTATTTTTGTTAAATATGCCACTTTAACTCATGACACACATTTTAAAGCTAACTAGCAAAAAATGATCTGTGCAGTCTATTACAACTCATACTGAAAAGATTTGGGGGCAGAGGACACTGATTGGTTATTTTGAAGGTGCACTGTACAAAAGTTGAAATGTTTTGAATGGTATTTTAATGAACAATATACAACTTCCTGTTTATGCTGCCCGCCTCCCTCATTTTTCCTATCTGTCCCTTCTCCAAACGTAAGGTCAGCAGCTCTTCCTGTCTATTTTTTCTTCCCTCCTTCAGATTCCTGTCCCTCTCATCCCCCCTCTGTTCTCTCATTTACCTTCCAACTCCTAATCTTTTAACTCCTTATAATTAAAATGTCTCATTTTAGGAAAGAGCATGTTGTTTATTCCCTTTCTCTATGAATGTAAACTCCTTTTTTTGTTAACCTTAAGAAGTTCTTATCTTCCTCACGTGTTGCCTAAAGACTAGATGAGTTTTATGTGTATTTTCTCATTTTAAGTCTTACTGACAAGGCAGGGTAAATGGGAGACTCATAGGTAACAACAAAGAGTGTTTAACCAGAGCATAATAATACGTTTGTCTGCCATGAAAATGGAATTGAAAGTCATGTTGACTAAACTCAAGTGACATATTCCACCTTCTGAGTAACAGGCATCCCCTAATCCCGGACTTTCTGGAAGGAATGGGACTCGGTCTGTAGTTTGTTCTACTTCTTAAAGGAGTTTGCTCTAAAGCACTGTTTGTTTGCTGCCCAAATCCTCTTCCCCCGACTTCTGGGAAGAACACCTGTTGTTACCCTGTTATCTGCAAAGTCACCTACTTATTGGAGGCTGTGCTCTTTTCAGCCTCAGCCAGCACATCACGATTGTTTATGCCCCTGAGGATGGCTTAGTTCCTGCTGCCAGTTCTTGTGAAAGCAGGACTCTGACCCCACTCCTGGTCAGCGGGAGTCGGAGGAGAGAAATCTGCTGGGGAGCGATTCATATGTTCTCCATCATAAAGATGTCTGGAAGGAGATGTTTGGGATATTGTGCCACATGGACAGGTGGAACTGCTTGGGTCAGGGAAGGAACACAGACTGACTACAGAGTAGAAAGCGGGGATGTCCATGATAATAAGTGATGCTGAATTCACCAGTTGGGGGAAACTTCCTGCCTCTGGACCTTTGCTGCATAAATTAATAACCTCTTACTGTGTACGCCACTTTCAGCCTGGATTTTCAGTTGTAGTTGAAATGTCCCAGGTGATGCCCACTAATCCCCAATTTAAAGCTTCTTCAGAATCTTTAACTATTTCCCAGCATTGACCCTGCAATCAGACAATATGGAAAACTGATGGTCTTAACAGTTACCATCCTAATTATGCTGGTTTCTCTCTCTCAATATCTAAAGTCAGCTCGCTTTATTTTTATTTCCTTAGGCCTAAAAGCACAAGTGTTGTAAATGGTAACTGTTATCTGCAATTAACTATGTAAATTCAAAGTTATAAAATAGTAATCCTTCTTCATTCCTTTTTGCTTAGGGATATCAGCTGTGTAAAGTAAAGGATTTCTGCATCATTTTAACAAAGTAGATGGTAATTCTG
The DNA here is from genome assembly GCA_004026805.1 of Lasiurus borealis. Taxonomy (NCBI): domain Eukaryota; kingdom Metazoa; phylum Chordata; class Mammalia; order Chiroptera; family Vespertilionidae; genus Lasiurus; species Lasiurus borealis. The sequence goes on from PVJN01011527.1 coordinate 4,029, forward strand.
TGTTACTTTTATTTTATATTCAGTAAGAAAATCTAATTGGGGAATTCTGTTTATCAGAATTGCTATCTTTTTTACTCTGGGATGACTAATAATCCCAATGAAAGAAGCTCTGTACCAGAAGTCAGGAGACCCTGATGTGTCATTAACTGGCAATGCAAGCTTGGGTGTTCACATAACCTTCATAGTCCCAGGGCTACTGGAGTGAGAGGACCCATTGACTCCTGAATTCTTCTGCCTACTTGAAGGTCTATCGTTTCCTATGGTCACTTGATGTGAACATTATGTTAGAGATAAAAGGCAAAATGAATTTGAGCAACATAAATGAAAGTAAGCAAAAATTACTGACCTTAGTAAAAGCAGCTGACTTTAGGTGAATGAAAGCTTTGTAATCAAACTATCATAGATTCCAATTCGGGCTCTAACATATTGTTAGTATAACTATGCCATATACTAATAATGTGACCTATTGGCAAGTTACTGTGCTTTCTCTTGTGCAGGATTGTTGACATTTAGTATATATAACCATTTATTGTTGTCTGGCTCATAGTAAACATGACAAATTACTTCCCTTACTTCCCTTTTTCCACTGCGTGGAATTAGTGTGCCTGGAGCTATTATTGCCTCTTTGTTTTTTTAAATCTTTATTGTTCAGATTATTACAGTTGTTCCTCTTTTTTCCCCCCATAGCTCCCCTTCACCCCGCTCCCACCCTACCCTCTGCCCTTACCTCCCCCCTATTGTTCTCATCCATAGGTGTATGATTTTTGTCCAGTTTCTCCCTACCTCCCCCCCTTCACCCCTTTCCTTCTGAGAATTATCAGTCCCCTCCCTTTCTGTGCCCCTAATTCTATTATATTCACCAGTTTATTCTGTTGATCAGATTTTCAATTCACTTGATTTTTAGACTCACTTGTTGATATGTATTTGTTGTTCCTAATTTTTATCTTTACCTTTTTCTTCTTCCTCTTCTTAATGAATACCTTTCAGCATTTCATATAATACTGATTTGGTGGTGATGAACTCCTTTAGCTTTTTCTTATCTGTGAAGCTCTTTATCTGCCCTTCAATTCTGAATGATTGCTTTGCTGGGTAGAGTAATCATGGTTGTAGGTTCTTGCTATTCATCACTTTGAATATTTCTTGCCCCTCCCATCTGGCCTGCATAGTTTCTTTTGAGAAATCAGCTGAGAGTCGTATGGGTGCTCCCATGTAGGTAATTAACTGTTTTTCTCTTGCTGCTTTTAATATTCTCTCTTTGTCTTTTGCTCTTGGTATTTTAATTATGATGTGTCTTGGTGTGGTCCTCTTTGTATTCCTTTTGTTTGTGATTCTGTGCACTGGATTTCTAAGTCTATTTCTTTCACCAGGTAGGGGAAGTTTTCTGTTGTTATTTCTTCAAATAGGTTTTTCTTCAAATAGGTTTTCAGTATCTTGCTCTCTCTCTTCTTCTGGCACCCCCATAATTCTGATGTTGGTATGCTTGAAGTTGTCCCAGAGGCTCCTTACACTGTCTTCACCTTTTTTTATTCTTTTTTTTTTTTTTTTTTTTTTTTTTTTTTTTTTTTTTTTTTTTTTTTTTTTTTTTTTTTTTTTTTTTTTTTTTTTTTTTTTTTTTTTTTTTTTTTTTTTTTTTTTTTTTTTTTTTGCTTTTCCAGTGGAGTGTTTTTTGCTTCTTTGTATTTCAAATCTTTGACTTGATTCTTGTGATCCTCTAGTCTGCTGTTAGGTTTCTTTATAATATTTTTTATTTCAGTCAGTGTATGTTTAATTTCTAGTTGGTCCTTTTTCATCTCCTTAAGTTTCTGTGCACTCCTCCCTTTTCACGACAGTTAAGACTCCCCCTGTATGAGTCTCCCCTGGAATTGGGGTTCAGTACAGGCAGAAGTGGGGTTCAGTGCCATTGGGAATTTCCATCTCCCTCCTGCTAAATTTATCCATCCTTCCTAGGAAATTCTTAAAAAATCTTATAACTGTGGTTTTGAACTCTATAATCCAGTCGTTTGTTTTCCTCTATTTCTTTCATTTGTGATCTGTTTCTTTGTCTCCACATTTTTGCTGCTTCCCTGAGTTGGTAGAGTAGCTTTGTGTGTTAGGTGTCCTATATGGCCCAGTAGCTCCGCCTCCCTAGTTACCTGAGGTGGACACTCTTGGTGCACCCCTTTGTGGACTGTGTGTACAGCCTTGTTGTAGTTAATTCTTGATTGTTGTTGGTATCACGGGGGATAATTGACCTCTAAGCCAATTGGTTGTGAGGATCAGTTGTGTCTGCACCTGGAGAACTTCTGTGCTGGACTCAGCCTTAAGACTTGGAAGGTTGCAACAGCCTCTCTGCTGGGCTTAGATGTGATGGAGTCTCAGGCTGAGCAGACAGCCTTGGCTTCCCGTCAGCCCTGCCCTACATGGCAGCCCTTGAGTCTGAGTGCCCCTGGGTAATCGCTGCAGCCCTCTCTGTGCACGCGCATGCGCACACCTCCAGACCTCTGCCTTTCTGGTTCCCCTGAGTTTCCGTGCACTCTAGGGACCTGTATGAGTCTGGGTCCCCAGGGTTTCACCCGAAACTGGGGTTCAGTGCAGTGGGACCTGGATTTCAGTGCAGTTGGGAGGTTCTGTTTTCCTCCTAGAGAAAGCCAGTGGCACAATCAGCAGTCCTCTTTGTGGGCGCCTCCAGACCTCTGCCTTTTGTGGCTCCCCTTAAGTTCCTGTGCACTCCTCCCTTTTCACAACAGTTAAGACTCCCCCTGTATGAGTCTCCCCTGGAACTGGGGTTCAGTACAGTCAGAAGTGGGGTTCAGTGCCATCGGGATTTTCCATCTCCCTCCTGCTAGAAGAAGCCAGCCAGGCACACTGCCACCTGTTCTTTCCATGAGTGTGTCTCCGTACCTCAGCTTTTTGCAGCTCCTCTGAGTCTTTGTGAGCCCCTCTCTTTCCTTCTAGTTGTAGAATTTTCACTCAGCCAGCTTTCCTGTGGTTCTGGATGATGTCCGTTCTGTCTTTTAGCTGTAGTTTTGAAATTGTTGTGCAAGGCAGCAGTTTAGGTGTTTACCTATGCCGCCATCTTGGTTTCTCCCTATTATTGCCTCTTAACCTACATGCTTATTGCCTCGTAGCCCCAGCTCATTGTCTATGAATCCCTGATCAGCCCACCTAAAGCTCATCTACCTCTGGTAGGACTACTTCTGACTTCCCCTTCAGAAAGTAAGTCCATTCCAGAGAGTTTCTATATAAAAGCAATGCATGTAATTTGAAGGATTTTAGATATAATATATGTAAAGAAACTACAGTATTCTTTGGTACATAGTAGGTACCCTGTAAATGGCAATTGTTTTTATTTTAAAAATACTAGTACCAATCTTCATATTCTTAAGTTATTTGAAATTTCCTATTGTTGCCAGCCCCTGAGTACCATTGCCAGCACTTATAATTTGAGATTCTTTTCCATTAAATTTTTCAAATTTCCAATTAAAATAGACTATTAATTTAAGCAATTTTAGGCTCATAGCAAAACTGAGCAGCAGATACATAGATTTCCTATATGGTCCTTGCCCCTCACAACTTATCTATTAACATAGAAAGATCTGGAAAGATTTGGCAACTGTTCCTATGTAGCAATATTAGCTTTGAGCTGAAGAGTAGCTGTTCCCTTACTGGTCTGCCTCTTGTCTATTTCATCAGTTTGCAGGCACTTCCTATTGTACTAAAAGCAGCTGCCTTTACTCCTGTACATTATTTATTATTTAACAATTATAGGTATTTAAGATTAAAACTTCCTTATGAAATGATCATATATATATATATATATATATATATATATATATATATATATATATATGGCTAATACACAAATTGTCCCCATGGGAGTTCGACCAGAAGTTCAATCTCTTGCTATGATGTGTACTGACCACCAGGGGGTGGCATGGAACAAAGAAAGGCCCCAGCTGGCAGCCAGAAGGCCCCAGTTGGTCCTGATTGCTGGCCAAGCCTAGAGACCATACCCATGCTGAATTTGTGCACTGAACCTCTAGTGTTGCAATAAAAAATCCAAAAATCTGCTCTGCCTTTGGGTGTGGCTCTTCCACAAAATTCCACGGCCTGGGCAAGTCTGTTTTGAAGAAGTGGCATTAAAAGAAGTTTAAAAAATTTGGCTCTCCAAAGAAATTTCAATCTCAGTGTTGATATTTGGCTCTGTTGACTAATGAGTTTGCCGACCACTGCCTTAGCCTATTAAAACTACAGAACCTACAAAATGTCAACGTTTTGACTCTATAAATGGGTGTTGAGCTCATAGTACACTTTAAAAATATGTATATCAAATAGTCCCAAAATTAAGTGGATTTTAATTTGACACATTAGAACTTATAGTCTGTTCATAACCAGTGATTCAGAGTTATAATTGTGAAGTATATGATACAATATAGTAGATTGCCATTTAAGAAAAAGTTTTCTAAATCCTATATAATAAAAGCCCAGCCAGTGACCATAACAGCAGAATGACTGCTTGACCAGTCGCTATGAGGTGCGCCGCTCACCTCTCGGTTCATTTCCCTGGCTGGCAGGCTCCGATTGCCGATGGTGAGCGGGGAACCGGGGTAGGTGTCAGTCAGATGGCCCTGATCGCAGGCTAGGCCTAGGGACCATAACCGCACGATTGTGTGTGCCAGGCCTCTAGTAGAATCATAACAGCTCAGGTGCTATCTCTAGTTCCTATCTAAAAAAAAAAAAAAAAAGTTACCAGGCAGTCATTTCTCTCTCATTGTTGGTTAAATCCAGCCACATCCACTTCTCCCTCCTACCCAGGAACTCCTAAGCTGTCTCTACTCTCTGCTCACCTAAGCTAAACCCTGGTCATCCTGGTTCCACTCTGTCTTCCTTCCCTGCTTCTGCTGGGTTCTCAGTCTCCTCTCTGCCTCCAGCGCCTTCCCTTCATTTCTTTCTTCCACATGGCTGCCAGTGTCATCTTTCTGAAACTCAAGCCTGGCTGTCTTATTCCTTTTAGTACGAGGTGTACCAGTTAATAGCGGATTTTGTAATCAAAGAAAACACAGTAATTTCAAGAGAAACATCAAAAGTGCCTTAGTCAAAGTAGTGTCCATTATTAGCTACACATTTCTCCATCTTTTAGGTAATTTGTGGATACCATTTCAATAGAACTTTTCTTGTTTTGGAGCAAACTATTCAGAGACCCAATTTTCCACTTCTTCATATGTTTTGAAATTCTGCTCAGAAAGTAGGTGTGCCATCAATCGGAACAAGTGGTCATCTGAAGGAACAAGGTCTGGTGAATACAGCCGATGGGTTAATACTTCCCAGGCAAGATATTTTAACTGGTTTTGAAGTGTGTGATGGTGCGTTATGAAGCAAAATTACTTTGCTGTGCCTTCTGGAGCACTCTGGGCTTTTCATGGTCAAAGCATGGCTCAAATTGATTATTTGTCGCCGGTAGTGATTAGTATTAATGGTTTGACCTGGTTTTAGAAGCTCATAATACACCACACTTTCCTGATCCCACCAAATGCACAGCATTGTCTTCTTTCTGAAGCGATTTGGCCTTGCAGTCCATGTTGATGGTTGACCTGGATCAACCCATGATTTTGTGCCTTTGGGATTCTCAAAATAAATCCACTTTCATTGCTAGTCATAGTTTGATGCAAAAAGGACTTTCTTGCTCTAGCCAGCTTGGCTCAGTGGATAGAGTGTTGGCCTGCAGAGTGAGGGGTCCCAGGTTCGATTCTGGCCACGGGCACATGCCTGTGTTGAATGCTTGAGCCCCAGTGGGGGGCGTGCAGGAGGCAGCCTATCATTGATGTTTCTCTCCCCCTTCTCTGAAATCAATAAAGAAATATATTTAAAAAAAAAAAAGATTTGCATGCCGTTGAAGCAACATTTTACTGATAACTTTTCAGTTTTCCACTTGTCTTTCGTTTAGTTGAGGTGGCACCCATTTCCCTTTAAAATCTTTTCCATTGCTTATAAACAATCAGAAATGGTTTGCTGAGCAACGTTTAATGTTTCTGCCAAGTTATTTTTGAGTTTGACATACATCTTCATCCAATGCTTGTAATTGCTGGTCTTCAAATGAAATCATCACTTTTAAAGCATTAAAAACAGCTTTATCTTGAGATGGAGCATGTTTACCATAAGCTTCCCGAAATATTCAGCACTTTTCTTCAAAATAATGAATTATAACTTCCTGCAAATGCTCCTTTTCTTTTTCTTCTTTTTTTTGGCATGAAATGCAACATTTTTAAGTGTAAAAATATCTATGATATTAACATCTTTAGCAAATTTGATATATGAAGTTTTGAAGCTTGTCAATACAACAATATAGCCTACATATCTATAGCATATATATCAACATATGTGTAACTCCCATTATTAACTGGTACACCTTGTAGATCCTTAGCTTGATGCTGCTTTTCATAGAAGATGGTTATGTAACTGATGGAAAGGTGCCAACAAAGGGGTGGTAAAGTTTCTTTAATGGCCAGGGACATGAGACTATTAGAGAGCAGGGTTACTCCTTTCTGAAGCTTCCCTTAGGTGTTTGCTGTGCCTAGAATGTCACTTCATTTCCCTGGTCTCGCTTTCCTGAGTGTTAGCTCCAATGTGACTTCTATGTGTAGTTCAGATATGATTGTTTTTCCTAGAAGACCTCGCTGCTACCAGTGTTGCAGTTGCTTAGGTTCCCGAGATAGAAACTGACAGGAAACCCAGAGAAATTCCCAGATGGGTTGTATTAAGCTTATGCTCAAGCCCAGGAAGCAGCACAGAGGAAAGGAAGGTCCTCTGAGCTGGCTCAGGAGCGGCTGGCCCTGCGTGGCCGCTCCCATCAGCTGGGACATGAGCTTGCACCAAAGGTGGGCTTTTTTAAAAAGGCAGACTTGAAGAATTTTCCATTTTAGATGCTTTTTTTCCGGCTGCTTGGCTTAGTAACTATGTTGGTCCTGGGCTGCGGGGGCAGGCTGGCTAAGTGCTCATTATGCCACCCTAAGAAGGGCGTTGAGTGGTCACACCTTGGGGTTAGTGGTTTAAACAGGCAGTTGAGAAGGGACATAAAATTAGTTTCCTCTCTGCTTTTGACTAGGAGGTGGAGGGGTTTGCAGACAGCTGATTATTTTTCATTCCTGTAGCCAAGTCCCCATGCTGTCTCACCACAAGGTCCCCTTCCCCCATTTGATTAGGTATTGTTTTCTGTGTTCCTATAGCTCTTTGCACATCTGTCATTAGTAGCCTGTGTGTTCTACAGAGCACTGTGTAAAAGGTACTGTGAAATAAGTCCATGTTAATTAAATGTATTAGAAAACAAAATCAAGCCCTTTAGGATTTCTCAAAGCCTTTAATAGACTTAAGTGCATTAGTATATACCCCAGGAGAAGGATCAGTTTTATATCGTGTGTGTTTGTGTGTAAGCAAGTGCCACTTTCTTTTGTTCTTATGAGGATTTTAATTTCACGAATTTAGGCATGTGCGATTAACCCTGTTTCCTTGGGTTTCTGTGTTTTGGGCTTGCTGAGTTTGGTGCATGCCTTGGATGGTTAGGTTTTGTTCAGACCTTTCAGAGGTGACTTGTTTGAGGACACTTAACAGTTTATCTCTGCCTGCCTCTGGTGATGAGTGGAAAATGACTCGCTCCCATATGGGGACAAGCTGAGAGTTGTCAGAGGGAGGCTCCCTGAGGCACTGCCACCTCAGGCTCCTTCACCGCCTGTGCCCAGCGCTGTGCTGGCTGCACAGTCCCGGGAAAGAAGTGCTCTTGCACTCAGTGCTGATACCGTCTCCTTTCATTAATTACCCTGAAAGGCCCTCCTGGTCTGCGCTCCTGGTCTGCGCTGACTTGAGCTTGGAGGCCCTGCAAACGGCTCCACTTTGCATTGGTTTATGTTTTGGATTGTCATTAGGTTCTGTATTTACTCTCTTTTCCTTTCCTTTTTCCTGAAATCTAATCCCATTTTCAAAAATCTTTCAGGGATTCTCCCAAAGTGCTTTTCTGCTTATGGCACTACTTGCCTTGTAGCAATGTTACAGATTTGCTTTTAAAGTCTGTTTTGATATTCCTTGGAGACTTAGATAAGAAGGGGAAGTTGTCTGTTCTCTATCTTTATGTGAATCCTTCATTTATTCACCTATAAACAGTCCTTGAGTTACCCACGGGAAATGAATGGCATTAGTACCTTCATCTCTTCATGTCCTGTGTGTCCCTTCAAAGCCAGCACCATACTATATTCGTCTCTATTTGTGTTTCCTTGCAAGATGTTGCAAAAATGATAGCTGTTTCAGTTGAACCAACTTTTACCTATTAAATCCAAGTTTACAGAATATATAAAGTAGGAGATAAATGAATGATCTACAAAAGGAATCTTTTAACCATAATTAGTGCCTCTAACATTTCAGGATACATTTGTTCCCAGCTTTAGGGAACTATTAAAGAAATGAAGATTCCAGTTAGTTATACATTTTGACTATCTGTTGTTTGGGCTTTCTTTAGTCCCAGATTTAGAGCCACTGAGGTAAAACCACACTATTTCACTTGTCTCAGAAAACCTAGCAAATAAATTTATTAATGGGGCATCGTTTAAATTTTCTCTTGTGGTGTGATTACAGTATTGCTTTAAAATGTGGTGTGTTTATTTACATCTGAAGTGGTACTGCCTGTCAGCATAAGGATGTGGTTTTAAGACTGTTTATCAGAGCATGGTTCACAGTAGTAAAAATTGGAAACAACCCAAAATCTAAAACCAGATAATAGGTTAAACAATATATTAGAATATTATGCTGCCATTAATTGTGGTGACAGTGAATTGAACATTTCTGACCAAATACAAAGGCTAAAAACAGTTAATACTACAAATTTTAATGTTCCAACTTAGATGCGAATTCTAAATGCCTATTTTATAATACGTAGCTAATTTTTATGTGGAGGGCTTTCCATGCTTATCTAACTTAATCTAACAACTCTTTTAGGTAGATAGATGCTTGTAATATTCAGACAGGTTAAGTAACTGGCCATGACCACACAAGTTAATGGTGGAGGATTTGTGTCCAGGAAGCTAACTTCAGAGGTCATGCTCTCAGTCACTAATGTGGATGTCAGAGGAGAAAACTTATCAATAGAAGTGATTTCTTCATAACTCCCAACACTTTTGAACCTTTCAAGCTACCTAAAATTCACATATTCTGAAGGCTAGGTTTTTATCAAAAGGCCAAAAAATGTCAGTAAAAAAAACAATGAGGAAAATGAGGTTTTCTAAAGCTATTAGTTAGAGTAACCAAAACAAAATAAATTATTATGCAAAGGCGAAACTCTTTCAAAGGTATTCATGCTTAAAAAAGTTTGTATATTTAAATATTAAGTTTTCTCTCAACCATAACTTATTAATACAACTTAATATTTTTTCTCTTTGGAAATATGAATGTTAGTTAAAATTCCACATGAGCCCCTCAAAATTTGGTTGGTAAATTATAATTATAATAATGTATGCCTGTAAACTAACAATAAAATAGAATTCTGAATGTAGAATGTTAAAATATAAGGGACTTAGAGTAGTTGGAAATTATGTTCAGCTGCCAAAATAGTGACTTACACAAAATAAGTTTGTTTCTCTCTCACATAAAAAGAAATTGTTTAGCATTTCCCTAGTCATCAAGAACCCTGCACTGCTCCATTCCGTCTGCCTAGTTCTGCCTAACCTTCCATTCTCAGGGCCACTCGTGGTCCAATTCTGATTGAAGTCCAGCTCTCAGGTCCAGGCAGAAAGGGCACATATGCTCATTTTAAAATGCTTTCTGGGAAATTCTACCTCAATTTCAATTTTCCTGTACTTTATTGGCTAGCACTTAAGTCTATAGCAACAGCCAGCTACAAGAAACACTAGAATATTGCTAATTCATAATAAAATTAGGCTTCTCTTAGGAAGAAGAGTATTTGTTTTTTTTTGGAAAACACCAGTTAAGTTTAAATACAGCTGGTTAGTAACACAATTGTAGAATCCAGATAGATATCTTGCTGATCTATATTAACTAACGTGCTCACAATTGCTTTTACTAACAGATAATTAGATAAAGTGATAGTAAGTCAATCTAGCATTATTATAAGTTACTAGAGGCCTGGTGCACTAAATTCGTGTGGGGGGAGCGGGTGGATTGTTTCCCTCAGCCCAGCCTGCACCCTCTCCAATCTGAAACCCCTTCAGGGATGTCTAAACACAGTTGGACATCCCTCTCACAATCCAAGATGTCTGACTACCAACTGCTCACCTGCCTGCCAGCCTGTCTGATTGCCCCTAACTGCTTCTACCTGCCAGCCTGATCACCTCCTAACTACTCCCCTGCCAGCCTGATTGACGCCTAACTGCTCCCCTGCTTGTCCAAGTGCCCCTAACTGCCCTCCCCTGCCAACCTGGTCCTCCCTAACTGCCCTCCTCTGCAGTCCTGGTCCCCCTCAACTGCCCTCCCTTGTTGGCCTGGCCTCCCCCAACTGGCCTCCTCTGCCATCCTGGTCATCCCAACTGCTCTCTTCTGCTGGTCTGGTCACCCCTAATTGCCCACAACTGCCCTCCCCTACAGGCCATCTTGTGGCGGCCATCTTGTGTACACATGGGGGCAGCCATCATTGACCACATGGGGATGGCCATCTTGTGTTGGATGATGGTCAATTTGCATATTACTCTTTTATTAGGTAGGATTCTTTGCCTCTTTACCTCAACATCTACCTCCATATACACACACATACTCTCACACACTTAAATATTTCAGAATATTATTGCTCTTTTTTTCTTAAATATATTTTTATTGCTTTTTTACAGAGAGGAAGGGAGAGGGATAGAGACTTAGAAACATTCATGAGAGAGAGACATCGATCAGCTGCCTCTTGCACACCCCCTACTGGGGATGTGCCCACAACCAAGGTACATGCCCTTGACCGGAATTGAACCCGGGACCTTTCAGTCCGCAGGCCAATGCTCTATCCACTGAGCCAAACCCATTTCGGCTATTGCTCTTTTTTTGATAAACCTTTCTATGATCACTTTCCCTTCAAGATACAAGTATACTGGCCATCTAGATTCTGTGATTAAACCTAAAAATAATTTTAGTAGGCTCTAAAGACATTTAACGTTTGTCTTTAATATTAATGGTTTTATAACTTTAGGTACAATTTTTTCTCAAATTTTCTTCTACAGTATAGCTGAAATACAGAAAGATGTGGAATACAGGTTGCCATTCAGCGTTAACAACCTGACAATTAACATTAATATGTGAGTAGAAATTGTATCCTATTTTTCTATGTAATACGATTATTTATTATTACAAGTAAATTGTTTAAAGTGAACTTCTTTTAAATATTCCCTTTCCAGTAACTATAATTTACCAAAGTTGCACAATTTTGTGAATAAATATTTTGTAAAGAAATTACTTAATGTATATTGCCATAACAAAATGATAAAAGAGTAAATGCAATAAAAAGATATAAAAATCATGAATACTATATTCAGTTTCATTGATTTGCACTAAAGTCTTAGCTGGAAGTAGATTAAAAGAGGAGAATGATAACAATCAAAGAGATCATGTATAGAAAACCATTAGGAATATATTCACCTTTCTATCCTAAAGAAGTTGAAAGTTGAATGCTGAATTGATCTAGTTATTTTTAAAGGGAAAAAGTTAAAAATATAAACATGAGGTTATTATAAGAGGAAAGTTGGACAAATAAGTTCTTAGGTTACAGTAGGTGGCTGGCTTCTGGAGGCAGTGTGTGGGTGAGCTAAAAGGTACCTGCCATGGAGACAGGAACCAGCGCTGATTCATCTTCAGATCCTCATTGTCCAGCGTAGTGCCTGCACAGAGGAGGCATTGCTACATGCCAGTTGAAGGAGTGAATCAAGCATTCTGCTCTGTTATCTTGATGCACTGTGGTCCTTGGAGTCCTCACAGTAGCAAATTGGGGCAAATTCTGGACACATTGGTAGTGACAGCAGAGTCGGGATACAAACCCAGATTAGTCAGGCTCCAAAGTCCACTTGGTGCCTTTTTACCAAACTAGTTTAACATCTTCAAGTGTATAAATTAAGTACCGTGTTTTCTGGCATATAAAACGACTTTTTAACCCAGGAAAATCTTCTCAAAAGTTGGGGTTTGTCTCGTACTCCGGGTGTCATCTTATAGGGTGAGTATATCCCAAACTCTATATTTTAACTGGAAAAGTTGGGGGTCGTCTTATATGCCCAGTCGTCTTATACGCCGGAAAATACGGTAGTTTTATTTCTCTCCAAGTGTCCTATGTACAACCACGTAGGAGAAGCCAACAAAGACCCAGTTTTCTTTTTGACATTTCTGCCAACAAAGAGTTTTCGGAGCCAAAAGGGGAACGGAGAAGCAATTTAAAAGGACACCTTCCTTTGAGTTTTAGAGGAAATTTAGAAAACAGTCTCATACCCAGTAAAATCCTATTTTTTAAGGTTTTACTCCCTAATCTTAAATTTGTAATACATCTAAAAAAAGGTTAAAGTTTTCACTGTCTTATATTGAGAATATACTGTTGTTGTTTTTTTATTTGAAACCATAACTTACAATAATGCTAGAATTGGGAGAGATGTGTTAGTTGGGACATTTAGAAAAGAGCATTATGGCAGCTTTAATGTTTTGCTTCTAGCACTTCCCATTTTTTTACTCTTTTAAAAATTCAGTAGATAATGAAATCATTTTTGGCAGCATTTTAAAAGTAAGAAAACCACATGTAAAAAAATTATGTGACCAGAACTGTGGTCCAATAAATAACCAGGGTGGGTTAGTATGACTCACCTGCTACAAATGCCTGATCTAATATTTTAGCTGAGATTTGTATTGGCATATTGTATTTCAAAGCAATTAATTGAAGACTATTCTAAATTCATGGTATCCATGTTCCACATTAAGTAGATTTCACTATAAGGCAAGCATGTCAAACTCAGGCTAACACAGGCCAGATAAATAAGGTTTAAGTTTATGGGGGCTGCAAAAAAAAAAAAAGGAAAAAAAAAGCTTCAGTTTCCATAGAAACATAGGTTTCTTTTGATAGAGACATACTGAATATAAAGGGCTGAAATAAATGAGTAATAAAACATTTTAATAAAAATTAACATATTTTCTTGAATAGTAACTTATCAGACATTGAATAACTGCACAAATTAATAACCATAATGCAAATAAACCTATTTTTCTTATTTTCTGAAAGCGAAATATTTCCTGTTGCACACACCAAACAAGTCAATCCAAGACTAATGACATGGCAGTCGGCTGCTAAAATATTTGCTGCTGGTATTAGTGGAGAGAAATGGTGCTCTGTGTAAGGCACTAAGGGAAATGAATGCAACATGATTATAGTAATCAGACATTAGCGAACATTGTAGTTTGTTACTAATAATTATGTATAACAGGATATTGTAAAAATTAAGTTATGAAATTTCTTACATACTGTCATTATATTGGCTGGGCCGCAAAAATATTCATCCTGGGCCACATGTGGCCGCGTTTGATGTGCTTGCTGTATGAGATTACAATTTTATTTCCAAAGTGTATCCTTTTGTATATTTTCAATCATCTCAACAACCATAAAACAGCACTTATTACTAAATAATAAAAATAAAAGTATGACAATTTAATGTTTTACACTAACTTTGGTTTAGGATTATTACTGTGTAATGTAACGTTTGTTGTCTTTGTTTTTCATCTGTTCTATCTTTACCAGATTGCTTCCTCCACAATTTCCTCAGGAAAAACCAGTGATCAGTGTTTATCCACCAATACGACATCATTTAATGGATAAACAAGGAGTGTATGTTACCTCTCCATTAGTAAACAATGTATGTGTATGGTATATTTATTTCAGAGTAATAAAACCGGTGTATTTTTTACTAAATACTTTTGAAATCTAAAATGCATTTAAAATCTCATTTTAGAATCAGTAACTTTCAAAAATCTCTTCCACTGTCTATAATAGTACTGATTCATAGGTGGTTTTTCAGTGGCAAGGACCTGCTGAGGTTCACTGTAGATATTCCATAGTTTTTATTATTCCATAGTTTTAGTAGAAATGAAATTCAGATATGCCTTAACGTTCTCAAGCTATGTATAACATTAATTAACGTGAATAATGTACTCTCAGTATTTACCTTTGACCTTCTAATCTTTACAAATAGTGAAATGTGGAAATATTTTAGGTGCATCATTGATTAAATAAACTTTTAATTTGACTTATGGTATTGATTCTATTAGAAAATATTGTAAGTTGTGAGTTTGCTGATATGTTTATTTGACACAATGTCCTTTGCTTTCCATTTAATTCTTGTAAAAATAGGTTTTAATATTTAAGTTTTAGAGTGAAGTTATCCTAATGAGAACTTATATTCTTTTTCTGAAAGTGATTTTAATCATTGTGTATTACTGTTGTTCTCAGTTTACAATGCACTCAGATCTTGGAAAAATTATTCAGAGTCTGTTGGATGAGTTTTGGAAGAATCCTCCAGTTTTAGCTCCTACTTCAACAGCATTTCCATAGTAAGTATATCTGTAACAAATGTTTGTATATATTTGTTTTAATGAAAGGAATCAAAATACAGTTTAAAAATTCAGATGATGCTAAAAAGAACTCCTTTGTTTTTACATCCCCATCCTCACAAACATACATTCATATTTTTCAGAGACAGCAGTTTCTTCTTTTAGCTGCTTCTCTAATATTTACTTTGATGTTTTAAAAAAAATTATTGATTGATTTGATAGAGAGAGGAAGGGGGCGGGAAAGGGAGTGTAAAGAGAGAGAAACATCGATTTGTTGTTCATGTGCTTATGCATTCATTGGTTGTTGCTTGTATGTGCCTTGTCTGGAGATAGAACCTGCAGCTGCTCTAACCACTTGACTGCCCAGCCAGGGCTACCTTCATCTTATTGGATAATATGTATACACTGCTATATTTTTATCCCATAGTTTTACATATCACCTACTGAGTCCCTATTATGATTAATGAGGATTTTAATTATCTTTCCAAATCTTCTCTCATTCTCTCAGTGAAATGATATCAACATTTTTGGTGTTTTCATTACTTTGACTACACATTTCCTGTCGCCAAATGACATTTTCCTGTTAATAACTTTTTTCTTTTTTCTGGAGTTAATTACTTCCAATTTTCATTGGTTTTGTTTCCTTAGATTGTGGGAACCTCTTTCCACGTCCCGCGTGGTTCAGGGTTCCCGGGTCAGGGTTCGGGTGCTGAAGGAGGCCGCACGCAAACGAAATGAGAGACCAGAAAGCGTTAATTTGGCGATATTGGGGGGCCAGGCGGGAGCCTTCCTCTAGTGGAAAGGACTGCCACCTTCCTTTGGCCTTGCCATCCCTTTTATTTAGGTTTGGGATATACCTTTTGCCCTGAAGCAGGCAATTCCAGTAACAAGTAGATTATCTTATCAGTCAGGATTGACATGATTATTTGATGGGGAAGTTCATTGTCTCAATTAGATAGGGAGTGGCTGGTTTTGACCTTTCAGAGCTTCAAGGTTGACCAGCCTTCTAGCCTCCTGTTTACATCCATTTATTTAGTGAGAACTATGTTCGGTCTCTGACATTAGATCTTTTTAGTTTTCCTACTAACAGTCTTTTTGAGGCCCTGCAGCCTTTTCCGTTCTCCTGAGGGTACATCTCTCTTTCACAAACTCTGCTTGGTTCCAAAGCCACTCTCCTGGTTTAGACTTTTTGGTCCTAGCAGCCTTCCACTTCCAGGTGCTAATAAGGCTTCATAACATATTAGCCACAGACTGATGGTTCAATGAGCACATTTATTGTATTCAGCTCAGAAGGGGTTCATCATAAGGAGGCTCTCCTCAGAGGCCTTCCCTGCGGTGTCAGCTGGTACCTAATGTTACCTCTCTGTGTGCCGGACTCCCTCACAACATGATGGCTGGTGTTCTAGCGTGAACCCCCTGAGAGAGAGAGAGCTCTGAGAAAGCCAGAATGCTGAAGTCCTTCACTTCTGCTACATTTGATTTGTTGAGGCGATTGCAAAGGGAGAAAATTCGTCTTTTCTTCTTGATAGTGGAGTGGCCGGGTTCTGCAAGGCCATAGAGGACTAGAAATAATGCTGTGAACATTCTTGTAAATTACATGGCTGCTTGGAAGATAAATCTTGAGACATTTTCTTAAATCTGCATATGTCTTTAATATACACTTACATTTAATAATTGGTGCAGTTCAAATTCTAAGTTACGGTGTTTTTTCCACTTTGAAAGTATTCCTCTATTGTTTAAATATAGTCTGTTGTTGCTAAGATGTCCAGTGGCATTTTGATTTCTGATTTTTATAACTTTTTTTTATATCTTCGATATTCTGAAACTGCAGGAGTGCAACTTCTTGTTGCCTTTTTTACTTTTCAGAATAGTTATTGTATTTATCGCTGATTCTTTCTGTTTAACTTTAAAGAACGTTATTTTGTTCACAAGTCAAGCGGCAGTGACATCTTGTGCCTGGACATGTGCGTAGCTAGAGTATCAGGTTCATGATGTACATCACCCCAGCTCTCCTCTTTGCCTCTCTCTGTGTCCTGAGTCCTGGGCCTCACTGATATTCTTTATCTAAAAACAGTATTTCCTGTCTTCTGTTAGAACAGGGCTAGATGTTAACTCATCATTCACCTTCTCTGAAAATAGAAGCCAACAAGTTGACTTGCTCTCCTTTTCCCTAAATTCTATGATAAAGTGCACATTATTATTTTTTTATATGAGCTGGTATACTCTTTCAAAATTTTTAAAATTAATTCTTTATTGTTGAAAGTATAACAATACAATTGTCCCCCTTATCCCTCATTGACCCCCTCCAACCTGCCCTGCCCCCTCCCGCCCTATGCTAAAGCACACATTATTAAAAAGCAAGTTTGATGCACATCCTAGATTATTTTATAGGTTGTATCTATCATAGGGGTCAAAATAAAGCAAAATAGTTCAGAATTAAGATTCATTCAAGAATAGTACAAATATTCTAAAATGTTGATCATAGTTTTCTAAATAATATATCCTATATAATCCTATGTAATAAAGAGGTAATATGCAAATTGACCATCACTCTAACACACAAGATGGCCACCCCCATGTGCTCAAAGATGACAGCCCCCATGTGGACACATGATGGCTGGCAGGGGAGGGCAGGGACCAGGCCTGCAAGGGAGGACTGTTGGGGGTGGTCAGGCCTATAGGGGAGCACAATTAGGAGCGACCAGGCCAGCAGGGGAAGGCAGTTAGGGATAAGCAGGCTGGCAGGGGAGGGCAATTAGAGGCAATTGGCCAACAAGGGAGGGCAGTTAGGGACAATCAGGCTGGCAAGGGAAGGAAGTTAGGGGAGACCAGGCCAGAAGGGGAGGGCAGTTGTGGCAATTGGGCTGGCAGGGGAGCAGTTAGGCATCATTCAGGCTGATAGGGGAGTGGTTAGGGGTTGATCAGGTTAGGGGCAATCAGGCAGGCAGGTAGGCAAGTAGCTGGGAGCCAGCAGTCCTGGATTGTGAGAGGGATCCCAGATTGGAGAGGGTGCAGGCTGGGCTGAGGGACACCCCTCTTCCCCGCACTGGGCCTCTAGTCTATATATAATTCACTAATATACCTACAGATAAAAGTAATTTTTAAGATAAAGGTGAGAGATCCTTTGAAGTAAACAATTTTTTTGAAAATGTTTTTAACTTAAATTTTTTTTAATCAACAATATAGTCTCTTGGCTTAAAATTCATAAAGTATAAAAGAATATGAAGTGAAAAGTCGCCCTGCCACCTGGCTGGTGTGGCTCAGTCAGTGGTTGAGTGTCTACCGAATGCACCAAGAAGTTGCTGGTTCGATTCCTGGGTTTGGTCCCCAACATGGAGCGTGTGCAGGAGGCAGCCCATCAATGTTGATCTTCTTCTTCCATAGATGTTTCTCTCTCCCTCTCTTTCCTCTCTAAAATCAATAAAAAACAAACAAAAAAAAAGTCACCCTGCCATTTCTGTTTCCCTGGAAGCTTAGTTTTTCTTCTCAGAGTTGTTCATTTGGCTGTAAATCTATAGAATTCACACAACCATGTATAGAATTCAAAATACAGTCAGATTTTATGCATATTACAAGGAAATATGTACATGTAGGATTTTCTTTTTATACAAATGGTTGCATGCTATTAACTTATGTTTTTGTTTGTTTGTTTGTTTAAATAATATGATTTGGAGAGAGCTTCTCATGTTGGTATATAAAACATTTACTAATTCTTCTTTATGGCTGCAAAGGTATTTGGCTTATAGATGTACCATAATTTGTTTATACAAGATTCCTTTTTTTTTTGTGGTTAATCCTCACCCAATGCTATTTTTCCCATTCATTATTTTAGAGAGAGTAGAAGAGATGGGGCAATTAGGGGCAATTGGCCAACAAAGGAGGGCAGTTAGGGACAATCAGGCAGGCAAGGGAAGGAAGTTAGGGGAGACCGGGCCCCAAGGGGAGACAGAGAGAGAAACATTAATGTGAGAGAGAGATATCAATTGGTTGCCTCCTGCACACTCCCTCACCGGGCTGTGGAGCAAGGCTATAACTAAGGTACATGCCCTTGAACCCATGACCCTTCCTTCAGTCTGCAGGCCAATGCTCTTAACCATTGAGCAAAATCAGCCAGAGCTTTATAAGATTCTTACTGATGGATATTTTGCTGTTTCCAATCTTTCTAAAAAGCCCACCCTATTTGTCCTCGGTATTGCAGGGAATAACTTGAAACATAGAATTTACCCAAATGTGAGTATATTTTTTTGGATATATTCTCAAAGTGGTATTCATTCATATTCGTAATTTTGACATACACTGCAAAATTCCCCTACAGAGTAGTATTATAGTAACTTCTACTCCTGTACATATATCCTTTGCCAGGGTAGTATATCACCAAAATCAATCTTTGCAAGATTTATAAGAAGAAAATATGCTAGTATAATTTTAGTTATATTTATATTATTCCAGTGAAGTTGACCATCTTTTCCTATGATTTAAATATTGCTCCCCCCCCCTTGTGTATTCTGTCCTATTCTCCATTTTGCTATCTCCTCCCCCTGCCCCAGCTGTCCTATTCTCCATTCTGCTATTAGGTTATTGATCCTTTATCAGTTTGTAGGAAGTCTATATATTAGGTCAATTATTCCTGTGTCTATGATAAGTTTAAAAAATTTCCCCCGATGTGTTATTTGTCTTTTCTTATAATGGGCTTTGTTCTGTAGAGGTTTGTTTATTTTTGTGTTCTTTTCATATCATGGAATTTGGCATTATTTTTCCTTATGACTTACGAAGTTGGTAGTTGTATTTGTAATTTTTTGAGGAACCTCCATACTTTGGTAATACAAAGTGGTGCACCACTTTGTAATACCAGCACTGCACAGGATTCCCATTTCTCCACCAACACTTACTACTTCTTGCCCGGTTAGAAATTTGTGATCAGGTTACCCTTGAGATGACTTTTAGTCCCCGAACTTGTCAAATTTATTCCAGAGTTCAACTTCTTTTAAATTTTTTTCTTTCTCATATTGGCTCAGTTCAGCTGCTCAGTCTTTGAGTTCTGGTCATTTCTTCTGCTTCACCTACCCTGTTGTTGGACCCTCCAGTTTACTTTCCCCTTCACTTACCATATTCAGCTCTGTGACTTCTATTCGGTACTTCCTCACATTTCCTAGTTCTTCCTTAAAGCTCTCACTCTGTCCCACCATTCTTCTGAGAAACTTCTTAGCCATCACTCTGAACTGTTTATCAGGTATATCACTTACCTCCATTACTGAGGTTTTATCTTGCGCTTTTGTTTGGAACATACACGTTGTTTCTTTCTCTTGCTTGACTCTGTGTTGGTTTCTATCATGAGATAAACAGTCACCTCCCCCAGTCTTGAGGACTGGACTAGGAGACGAACCTTGCCCTATCTCTTGAATGACTCTCAAACCTTTGTGATTATTCAAGCAGTCCGTTATCTTTTTAAGAGCTAACAGAAGTTCAAAGTGTGCCAGCTCCTGCTACTTCCCAGGCTCTGGATGGTAGCGGCTTTTAAAGTATGCAAATACCTACTGTCCCGTGGGACACGGGCTTAAGTCCCACTGGCCACAACATCCGGGCAAGTTAGAAGTGTCCTGTGGGAGACAGTCTGAAAGTCTGGCTCTAGGTGAGTGTATAATCTCCTTTCCGGGAGATGCCAGCAAGCTGTGGAGAAGCAAAGGAGGCGTGCAAGATGGCGTCCACCACCTATGTTCCCTGAGAGGACCTTTGTTAGCCTCTAGATACACACCAAACCTGGAACCCGCCCCTCATGCCGAAGCTCCTGCACAAGCAAATGGGCCGTTTCCATAGAAAGACTGGGGGAAGGACCGTGTTTCTCATTAGTCAACAGAGCGGCAAACATAGCTTGCGAGCCGCAGTTTGCCGACCACTGTCCTGGGGGTAGTCTCTGGAACTATTACAACCCTATTGGACCCAGGAACTCCAGCTCCCTGGCCTCCGAGCCAGATGATCACCAGCATTTCCTGAATAGCAGACAGAAAAGCTGGTGCACAGATGCAATCCTTCCAGATCTGTTTCTCAGTTTGCTGGAGCTGTGGGGAGCCAGTGGAAGCCAGTGCCATTGGGTTTCAACGCTAGATGTTTAGGGGGTTCATCTTCACGGGGCTGGTTTAAGAGTTGTGGGGCTCACTCTGCTCCTTGGGGAGAAACTTGGGGTTTTGAATTCCTTCCCAATTAGGGGTCACCTTGCCAAGGGTGTGATTTATGGCAAGATTTTATCTCATCCTCTCATAACCATTTTGATGTCTTTGTTTTTTCTTATCTGCTTGATGTATAGAAGTCACTTAGTTTTAGGATTTCTTTCAGAAGAAATTATTCATATGAAGCATATAGATTCCGTGTGTTCATAAGAGGAAGTGAGTTCAGAATCTTTCTGCATCACCATCTTGAATAAGAACCCACATTATATCTTTACTAGAGGCCCATTGCAGGAAGATTCCTGCAAGTATAGGGCTTTCTGCGGCTGTCTCTGCCGCCCTCCCCTGCTTCCCTCCCTCCTGTGCTGCCCTGCCTGCTTCCCTTCCTCCTCCGCCACCCCACGGCTTGCTTCTCCGCAGCTTTGCTCCCCTCTGCAGCACTTGGCTTCCTTCTGTGTGCTGTCTTCAGTCTTTGCTCTGTGTCTAGATATGCAAATTAACCACTAGCTCGGGATAATTTGCATACTTGCTCCTGATTTACTTATGGGCATAGCGGAGGTATGGTCAATCTGCATGTTTCTCTTTTATTAGATAGGGTATATTAACATTTTTAGCTACTTATCTATACATTTAATTTTTCTTTAACATTTTCTAGAAAATGTTTTTAAATTCTGTATTATTTAAAGTATTACATGTGTCTCCTTTTTTTTTTAAATATATTTTATTGACTTTTTACAGAGAGGAAGGAAGAGGGACAGAGAGCCAGAAACATCAATCAGCTGCCTCCTGCACACCCCCCACTGGGGATGTGCCCTCAACCAAGGCACATTCCCCTGACTGGAATCGAACCCTGGACCCTTCAGTTAACAGGCCGACGCTCTTTCCACTGAGCCAAACCAGTTTTGGCACATGTGTCTCCTCTTCCACCCATTGTCCTCTTCCCGGCCACTCCCAGCCCCTAGAACATTCCCTCACCCCCCTAGAAAATCAGTCTTGGCTTTAAATCATATTTGCTCTGATACAGTGAAAGTTACTAAGCAACCTCCACTTGAATACATTTTCTGAATTAAATGTTACTTGCCACTAGAAGCCTGGTGCACGAAAATTTGTGTGCTGAGGGGTGGGTGTCCCACAGCCCAGCCTGTTCCCTCTCACAGTCTTGGACCCTCAGAGGATGTCCAGCTGTTGGCTAAGGCCTGCTCCCCGGGGGATCTGACCAAAGCTGGCAGCCAGGCAACCCGCTGGCAGCCCAGGAACCCTCGGGGGGTGTCCGGTGGGGAGCAGGCTCAAGCCGTTAATCAGACGTCCTAAGTGCTGCCGTGGAGGTGGGAGAGGCTCCCTCCACCATTACTGCACTGGTCAGCCCTGAGCTGGCTTCTGGCTGAGCGGTGCTCACCCTGTAGAGGCACATTGACCACCAGGAGTCAGCTCTTGTGTTAAGCGTCTGACACCTGGTGGTCAGTGATCTCATAGTGATCAGTTGTTCCTGGTCAATTTGCATATTACCCTTCTATTATATAGGTCTAGAGGCCCAGGACATGAAATTTGTGACAGGGTGTGTGTCTGCCCAGCCTGCACCTCTTCAATCTGGGATCCCTCTCACAATCCAGGACTGCTGCCTCCCCACTGTTCATTTGCCTGCCTTCCTGATTGCCCCTCACTGCTTCTGCTACCAGCCTGATCAACCCCTAACTACTCCCCTGCCAGCCTGATTGATGCCTAACTGCTTCCCTGCCAACCTGTTTGCCCCTAACTACCCTCCCCTGCCAGCCTGGTTATCCCTAACTGCCTTTCCCTGCAGGCCTGGTCACCCTTAACTGCACTCTCCTACAGGCCTGCATCCCCTACAACTGCCCTTACCTGTAGATCCAGTTGCCCCCAACTTCCCTTCTCTGCCATCCTGGTCATCCCTAACTGCCCTTCCCTGCTGGCCTGATCGCCCACAACTGCCCTCCCTTGCAGAACTGGTCCCTCCCAACTGCCCTCCCCTGCTGGCTATCTTGTGGTGGCCATCGTATCCACATGGGGGCAGTCATCTTTGACCATATGGGGGCAGCCATCTTGTGTGTTGGAGTAATGGTCAATTAGATAGGATAGAGGCCTGGTATACAGGAGAAGACCTGATTGTTTGCCCTGAAACGTGTCCCAGATCAGGGTGGGGGCTCCCTTGGGGCATAAGGCAGCCTGGGCGAGGGGCCTGTGTTGATTTGCAGGCTGACCACACCCCCCAGGCGACCCAAGTAGAGGCCCTGATATCTAGGATTTATTTATCTTCTATAATTGTCACTTTGTAGCCTTCAGCAGAGCCAAGCTTCCTGCCCACTCAGTGGCTGCAGCCATTTTTATTGGGATTTATTTATCCTCTGTAATTGAAACTTTGTAGCCTTAAGCAGAGGCTGTGTGGAAAGCTTGGCTTCCTCCATTGCTGGGGAAACTTAAGCCTCCTGCTCGGGTCTGTGGCCGCAGCCATCTTAGTTGGGTTAATTTGCATGCTCACTCCTGATTGGCTGGTGGGTGCGCAGCTTGTGGGTGTAGCAGAGTTATGGTCAATTTGAATATTGCTATTTTATTATATAGGATTCTCTATGTGAAGATATTGGCTGATGCCAGTGGAATGCTTAAAATTCAAATATGGCCTGTCTATTCCCTTCTGTTGAGAAGTTGAACTTGTATGGCTTCGAAAACATTTTTCTTCTTCCTGGAAACCCAAATTTTCTTTTGGGGGGATGTTTATATTTTATCAAATTATATACTGTTTAATTCAGTTACATAACAAGTGTCATCTGCCATAAATGGGTTCCATTTGTAACATATGACAATTGCTACTTGAAAATTAAGGAATAATTTTACAATTACCTCTAACTTCTAATCAGAGATTTCTCTTTCTCTTCAGCCTGTACAGTAACCCAGGTGGGATGCCTTCCTATGCTTCTCAGGGCTTTCCGTTTCTCCCTCCATTTCCCCCACAAGAAGCTAACAGAACTGTCAGTTCTTTATCTGTTGCTGACACTGTTTCTTCATCAACGACAAGTTACACCACAGCCAAACCTGCTGCTCCTTCATTTGGCGTCCTTTCAAATCTGCCATTACCTGTTCCCACAACGGACACTTCAGTGCAGGTTGGTATCTTAAAATTGCCGATATTTTGTACCCTTGTAACAATTTAATGTACACTTATTAAGTTAATTATGTCTCCTTGTGCCAGTCACTAAGGCACAAAAGAAAAAAGATTAAATCACATTTTCAACTTAGTTAACAAATTCAGAGGTCACCAACATATAATCAAATAATTGTAAATAAGGAACTTCCAGTAGAGTAGAAGACATAGTCTGAAGTTACATTGAAGACACAATTGGGGAATGGAATGCTCAGTGCTGCTAGGGACCAAGGTAAAACTTAGAAGGAAAATGTGAATCTGTTTTTTCATAACTTTATTCTTAAGTGCCTTAAGTCTCAATACAGATAATAGGTGCTCAGTTAAAGTGCGGCAGATGAATGAGTGAATGAATTTATGCCTGAAGCCAGATTTTGCTACACGGTAATGAATTTGCAGCAGTGGTTATATAAAGAGGCAGCAGCATTAACAGAGGCACGGAGGCATTTACCAGATGGTGTATTTGTGAAGCTGCCTGTAGAGGATCTCTCTGGCTGTCTTACAGGACATAGGCAAAGGCACCGGAGATGACCATGAGGAGAAACAGGTTGTGGAGGGTCTGCCATAGCATACAAAGGGCTTCCAGTGTCCACTTGGTTTAAACATTCTGTTCCTTAATTAAGCTAGTACCTGTTGCCACATGGGAGTTTGCTGAGATAAGAGACTAATATTTGTTCATAAAACATATCAAGGGATTTAAAACCTTCATTGTTAACCCTTAGTGAATATCACCCATAGTAATACTCAAATGTTATAACACATTATATCCAGCTTTACTAGTGGTAGTGTTGTAATAATTTAGAATATAGACCCAAGTGGACTTGGTTTTCTAAAATCTGTTATCATTGTATTAATGAGTATTATGAACAAACCACAATTAGTAGTAAAACAAAGTTACAACTTTTCATGATTCTTCAACTTTAAAGTCATCGATATTCAAATGATGAATACTCTGTTCCTTATCTGCCCTACTGTCTCACCCAACTTAGTTATGGAACTATTGAGACTTTTGTCAACTTATTAATGTTCTCCTATACTTAATTCCTTTCATTTGAGGTAACTTTATTCATATATTTCAATGAAATTCACATGTAATTCTCCACACTTGTCACAGATACACTTAAGAGATTTATTTTACAGCCTGTACTTTGCCCAGAGAAAGAGATCTAAGAAGGTACTCAGGTGACCATCCCTCTCCCCCGCAAAAAAAACCCAAACAAACAACAACAAAAAACCAGTAACTGAAAAGAACACAGAAAAGGAATGGAGAGAGTACGGACAGTGTAAAGTGCAAAGACGAAGATGTGATAATGAGAACAGGAGCAGTTGAAAAGACGGCTGAAATATAATCCCATTTCAAACTCTCTTTAGATAAGCCAGAATGGTTTTGGTTACAGGATGCCAGATGTCCCTGATGAATTTCCAGAACTCTCCGAACTAAGGTAAAAGACTTGGAGAATAACGTTGGTATTTGTTGGCTCTTTTATTAGTAAATACAAAGCAGATCATCATTGTCATACCCATATTAAATAAAAATACTTTTAAAGCCTCATTATTTCTAAATTGTGGTTGTCTTAATTGGGAAATTTTTACATAAATCAGTTTTTATGTTTTGCAGGTTGTGTTTATTGAATGACTAGTATGGACCAGGAATTTTTCTAGATGCTGGGATTGATAATTAGTTGCCAGAATAACAATTTCCTTTCTCTTACGTAATTTATGTTCATGTGAAAATTATTTCATTTATATGTTCAATAAATATTGACTGAATGTTAAAATAATACCAATATTATTAATATGAATGCTGAATGTAGGTTAAGGTTTTGTGGGATGTCTTATACTTTTTTTTTCTTCAGGGTATACCATTCTCTTCAAATAATAGTTTTTTGGATGATTATGTAACTTAGAAAAAGAGTTTGCTTTGAATTTTAAGAGGCAACATTTTTAATACTGAATTTAGATTTTTAATCACGCATCGCTTTTATATGGATCTGTGGTTCGGAAAGGTTTAGGTGCCATCCCTATCCAGTTGCCTTTTTAACCCTGTGGATATTGAGTTTTTATTTTGCTTAATCTTCTATGCCTTCTCACTAACACATACATATCTGTGTGTTTTATCGTGATAGCCACATATCTGTTAGCTAAAGAAGGCATTGAGGCTAAAATTGGAAGGTTGTTATGATTGTTCATACAGCCAACTCTTTATATAGTCCTACAGTGATTTGACATTACATTCAGACTACTTTCTTGTCCATATGGTTGATGTTTTATTTGTTTTGAAGGTTACAATTTGCCGTGTGTTTGCATTCAAAATTATTTAGAACCCTGTCAGCTAAATAACAATGAAAAATCGTGAATATTTATCATAATGGAGAAAAAACAGATTATTGATAGTCATTAACACATTGTCTATTCTGTTTCTAGTGTGTCACGACTTACAGATATGAATGAACAAGAGGAGATATTACTAGAACAGTTCCTTACTTTGCCTCAACTAAAACAAATTATTACGGACAAGGACAACTTAGTAAAAAGTATTGAGGAGCTAGCAAGTAAGTCTTCCTTTACTTGTTAAATTTCCTGAGAAAAATGGCACCTTTACCTAGAAATAAACCAGAATTTTATCTTACAGGAAAAAATCTGCTTTTGGAGCCCAGCTTGGAAGCCAAAAGGCAAACTGTTTTAGAAAAGGTGAGTGAGTGTTCATTGTGAAGAAATGCATGTAATTTACAAATACGAGAAAACAGCATTTTTATTTTCTCTTTTAGTATGAATTACTTACACAAATGAAATCTACTTTTGAAAAGAAGATGCAAAGACAGCATGAACTTAGTGAGGTAAGATTGTTTAGCTTTTTTTTCCATAAGAAGTTTTTATCTTAATGTGTGTCAGCTACGTGCCTACTTTCATTTTATCAGAAAGCATTCATTAGGTGTCTGACTTTACAAGGCCTTTAAATGCTGATGAACAGCCCTCAATTATACGGCATTATAAGTCATTTGTGCTCATGCAAGAGCATATATGGCTCCAAAACAGAAAAATATTAAAATACCCGTAAATAACTCCTTCCATAAATTTTAACTATAGACTCACTTTTAAGCTTCTGTATAGATATCTTAAATGAAAAGTGAGCAAATACAAAAATATATAAAAGTATAAAGTATTCACCACAAATGAATCTTATGCTAGAAATCTGGTTAAATGAAAAATGAAAAGCATTTTATAAAAGTAAATTCATTTCTTTAAAAAAATCTCTAGAAATAAAAGAAAATAGACTTCATAATCTTTATATCTCATATCAGTAACTAGCATAATTAACAATATTCTGGTGTTTTTAAAATCAGGAGTTCTGGGAAGGTAAAGCCAATATAATAAAACATAAAATAAAAATAAAACAACAACAAAAAAAATAAAAAGATGGTAAAGGAGAATATAAATTTATAATGGATTTCAGAAATGGTCATTCTTTACAATAAAAGAAATAATTAACATTGAGCAGTCATTATGTGTTTTACATTGTACTAAGCCAGTGGTCAGTAAACTGTAGCTCATAAGCCACATGTGGCTCGAGAGCCGAGGTTTGCCGCTCTGTTGACTAATGAGTTTGCCAACCACTAACCTAGACTCTCGATTCCAATAATTACAGGCTGTTGTTGTTCCTTATGATTAAGCCCCTATCCCAGTGGTCAGCAAACTCATTAGTCAACAGAATGTCAAACCGTGGTTTGAGAGCCACAGTATGCCGACCATTGCACTAAGCTATTGACATATACCAGTATTGTCCATTACTCCCCTAGTCCTCTGAGAGATGTATTACTACTAACCATCTTTATTTCCTTCATTTAGTTCCATTTTGAGTTAATTTTACATGAAGTATGCTAAGGGTTTGTTGATTCTGCATGTGGATCTCCAGTTTACCCAGGATCAGTAGTTAAAGACTGTCCTTTCTCCATTGGATGGTCTTGGCACACCTTTAGAAAATACTTGGCCATATATGTGAAGGTGTATTTCTGGGCTTGCTATTGCATATTGATCTATATGTTTCTTGTCAGTATAACACAGTTTTGATTACTATAGCTTTGCAGTAAGTTTTGAAATCAGGAAGTATGAGTCCTCCAACTTTGTTCATTTTCAAGATTGTTTTGGCTATTTGATGTCTCCTGAGATTACATGAATTTTAGCAGAACTTTCTATTTCTGCAAAAAAAATAAAAATAAAAAAAACCACCATGGAGATTTTGATAAGGATTGCATTAAAACTAGATCATTTTGGGTAATATTGTCATCTTGACAATAATCAAGTCTTCCCATCCATGAATATGGAATCTCTTCCCACTTTTTTATGTTACCTTCAATTTCTTTGAGCAGTGTTTTGTAATTATCAGTATACAGTTTCACCTCTTTGGTTAAATGTGATCCCATCTCTTTTGTCATCCTTTGTTTCCTTAGAAGTGAGGCACCAGGTCCAGCCCACATTGACAGGAAAAAGCAGGGAAATCAGGAGTTGGGGTTCATTGGGGATCATCTTAGAGGGTGCCTTCCACAATGATCTGATTGCTGACTCTTTAACAGAGGACAGTGCTTTGCCCAGTTTCTTGTATTTAAGAGTTTGCAGCCAGTGGATTGGTCTTTCTTGTGTTAGGTATCCAAACTGAGGGCCTGGGCGGTAGCAGATTTCCTTAAAAAGAGCTTATGTAAGGCATATAAGGAATTGCTTCCCCCTCCCTCTGCCTTGTTTTCTTTCTTTAAGAAGTTTTTCCGGTCATTGTGAACTAACGTAATGCTCGATTTTCTTTTGCAGAGCTGTAGTGCGAGTGCCCTACAGGCAAGATTGAAAGTAGCTGCACATGAAGCTGAGGAGGAATCTGATAATATTGCTGAAGATTTCTTGGAGGGAAAAACTGAAATCGATGATTTTCTCAGTAGCTTCATGGAAAAGAGAACAGTATGTAATACTTTTCGGTTAGGATAAGTGGCAGTGTAATATCCAATATTCATGAGTAAAAAAGAGGTTAGCACATTACAGAGCTGGGGTTTTGAGTGCCATGAGAGAAGCTGAAAGAGCCTCTTTGAGAATGACAGCATCCTGCTGTCACTTTAAACCTGCTGTTTGTGAGTACACAGGCAGGTACAGCAAATCATAGTCTTGTTTAGAACTGATAGTGTTGTGTCATTCTGAAGTAAAGCTAGTAAATTAGCTTTAAGTATGTGCTTAATAGTTGGAATATTCTCCTGTAATAACTTGTGTCAATTATTCTAAGAGAATGCACTGTAGAGATTAACTTTTTAAATGTTATTAAGAACATTCTGGAATAATTTCTGTTTGATGATTGCTAGTATTTCCATTATCTTTATCATAAAAAGCCATTTCGGTGTCATGACCAAACGAGCAGCGGGCTGGGCGAGAGCTACTCGTGGCGGAGGGCAGGGCGGCCAGCTGAGGCAAACGGTAGCGAACTACTCACGCACGATTTCGTGCGGGCTGTGCCTGTGGTATTTAAAGAAAAATCCAAGTCTGTTTAGCAGTATCTTGCCTTTGATAGTCCTATATATTTATCTAATTTCTCTGAAACATCACATTTTAAAAATAATCTTTTGTTACTAAACTTAGTAAAATGTGCTATATAAGGAAGGTGGGACAGGTTTTATTACTCCATTTTTCATGAGAGAAAATGGAAATTCAGGGACATTAACAACTGTGGCATAGCATTCATAAGGCATTGCTTTCTCATCTGTTGTTTGTTGGTACTATATAACTGCACCTTGAAGTGTGTGTTTGTTTAACCTTCCTGGTTAACAACCCTAGAATTTCTTTTCATATTTTAAAAACAGATATTGATATTATATAATCAGAACTGACAGGAAGCATCAGTTGTTTTACATTCTGGAAGTTTATAGGGAAAGGTTATCTGCCAAAGAAAATTAATTTTTAATTCTTAAATTCTGAACTGCCTGAAGTATCAAAATGTACCAACAGGTTAAAAGGATCCTACATGGAATTCGGTCATAATGCGGGCAGTAGTAGGCACATGGAGTTTTAAATAATTTATCTTGTAGGTTTGCCACTGCAGAAGAGCCAAGGAAGAGAAACTTCAGCAGGTGATAGCGATGCACAGCCAGTTTCATGCCGCATAGGTGAGTTGCATCCCAGAGCTTGTGTCTCAAGCCTATTGCGTGACTTCTGTCACCAAAATGTGCTTACCTCTGCCTGCTGAGCCAGCTTTAA
This sequence comes from Lasiurus borealis, assembly GCA_004026805.1. Lineage (NCBI taxonomy): Eukaryota > Metazoa > Chordata > Mammalia > Chiroptera > Vespertilionidae > Lasiurus > Lasiurus borealis. The sequence continues at coordinate 34,095 of PVJN01011527.1, forward strand.
GCAGACCACCATCATTAGAGCTCTTATGTAACACATGGAATATTTTGCATTATATATTAAGCATAATGTTATATACATAAACATAATTAAAAATATTTTGGATGTTTTCTCACTGTGATGTCGGCTTAAATGAAAAGTTTTTCAACATCTGGTAACTACGGATGCATCGTAAACTATAATTGGTTCCTTTCTCTTAGCTGGTGTGGGAGTATTCTATATCCTCATCAGTTTCCTTTGTCATTGCTTCCTTTAAAATGCACTTCTAGTCTGTCTCCTTTCCATCTCAGACGGGGATTTTTCCAGTAACATTGTGGCCAATCCCCTGGCCAGGGTTTCTCCTTCCTGCACAGGACTGACAGACTAATCTTCCTGAAATACCACTTCATGGTGTAATTTCCCTACGCCAGCACCTGTAATGGGCCCCTGGCAATGACAGTATCAGTGCCACATTTTTCTCTGGTTTTAAGCCCTCTGTAATCTGCCACACATTTGAGGTTATCCATTTAAATTTTCCATTTTACCCTTATGTTATCTTATATGTCATGTTCTTTTGTCTATACCAGGTCTTTGTTCATGCTCTCACTTGATCTCAGGACACCCTTCCTTTTCTCTCCATCTGTCTTGGCAGGGAATGATTCGGTTGTAAGAACTAATTCCTACCCCGACAATTAAAAAGCTGTGTTATTGGGTAATATTGGGATACATTGTAGAACTAAGTACAATGGTACCTCAAGATACGAGTTTAATTCATTCCATAACCTTGAGGAGTGGGAAACTGAGATGCTCGAGTTGCAGTAAACTAGTGGGTCGTATGCAGCTGGCCAATCCGTGCGATGACTCCTATCTCAAATGTTGCTCGTATTTCAAAGCAAAAATCGCTTGCTCGACGGCTCGTATCTCAAAAATCTCGTATGTTAGGGCACTCGTATCTCGAGGTACCACCGTACAAGAAAATACAACTCGGTCACCAGACCGAAAACATGACTAAAGGCCACCGTAATCAAAGCAGCTCCTCTTTCTTCCATCCTTTCATCAACAGTTCAGGCAGCCAGTGGAGACTGACAGGGGTTTCCCTACCAATCCCCGGCAGAGATTGGCTAGATGGTTGGTGTCCATCCTCACCTCAGCAGTTTGGCTTGGAGATTGGTGTCACGTGGTCCTCTGCCCACTCTCCTGGGCAGAAGCAGTGGACTTTGGAGGAAGGGAGTGTAGAAGGACCCCTAAAAGAGGGAACAGACTACAGGGAGGGAAGTCATGGGCATTTCTGATCTCAGTACACCTGTCCCTTCTCTCAGTGTAGTTGTGTTTAAGATTAGGCCAGCATTGTATTGTTTTACATCTTATTTTACAAACCAGGCTGATTTTTAGAGAGAGAGAGAGAGAGAGAGAGAGGCATTGATACAAAATATTGATCTGCTACCTCCTGCAGGCTCCCTCCCAGGGACCGAGCCCACAACCCCAACATGTGCCCTGAACAGGCGTTGAACCAGCAGCCTTTTGGTGTACTAGGTCAGTGGTTGCCAACCTTTTGGACCTCATGGACCACCAGTGTCCACAGACCACCTGTTGGCAACCATGGCACCAAACCACTCTCAACCAGCTGAGCCATACCAGCCAGCGCAAGGGCTGAGTATTAATATCAAGTGTGCCTTTCTCACAGCTGGAGGAGACAGACACTGAGCAGTTGCTTGCTTATATGAACATGCTAGAATCCTTTCTCACTTCTCTCCCTCACGGTCACGTTATCTTTATAGGTAGATCTTACTGGGAAGAAAATGTAAAGGGATGAACATTTCTTAGGTTTTTTAAAATTTCTTTTCTTTCTAGATTTTTCTGAATATATGAACTGCTGCAAGAGGAATGGGACACATGACCAAGCACATTTATATTTATGATTTGCAGATGGGCACTTCATCACAGCTGACTTCTCAGATATACTGTATAGATTGTATACAGAACTCAGACTGATTTTGTACACCCCAGAATGATAGCTATGATCTTGACGTGGAGAAAATTTTCTGCGCTATTTGCACTAAAAATGTTTATTTATTATGGATAAATCCTATCATATTTAAGTTCCACTGCTCCTCTCTCATTGATTACTTATGCATGTAATTTTGGCTAGTTTCGATATTTTATAAAATTACTTCATTTAAATTTGTATTTTTAATTTGAAATGCCTCATTTCTTTACCAAAAATGGTCCGTTTAGATTTTTCCCCTCAGCCTTTTATGAAAAATTACTATTTTCAACAGTAGAAAGACTTATTTTTTTTCTTTCTTTCTAGATAATCAAATTTTCAAAAACAATTTCTTTTAAATATTCCAGGTGTCAGTAAACATAAAACCTGCCAATGTGCCATCTCAAGAAAGTAACTTTTAATACGTATAATAAACCAAAAGAATAAACCAGCTGTTTATATATTGTTGTTTTATTATTAAAACTAAAGATGCATTTAAGAAGCAATACAGGTAAATATTTCATCTAATAGAAGAAAGTTGTCTTTCATTTAAACTGGTCCAATATAAACTTTCATGCAGATTTTTTAATGGAAGTATGTGATGTGATTGGATAAGAATAGGCTGTCTAGATTACTAATGTTAAAGTTAAAAACAATTTTTGTTAATAAATAGTAAATCTGGACCTAATTAAAGTCAGTGAAATTTTCTGACCTTTACTATGAGTTAGCTTTTCATAATAGAAAAACTATAATGATAAATGGAAACTAATATTTAATTTTAGGAGGTTGAATTTATAGTTAATTTAATTGAATTTTTCATTTCCCTTGTACTATGTTCAGCAGTTTGTTTCTATTCCATATTGCAGAATGAACATATTTAATGGATAGCTGTAAAAGCTAATGAGAAAAATCATCAACTGTATACCCGAGGCTTGGTAAATAGTACCTAAATCACAAAACAAACCTGATGCATATTTTGTTTAAAGTCATTTCAAACTCCAGCATATAGTACAATTTGTCTTTTCTTCATTTTTCTGTTCACCTGGAAAATGTTTTTGGCAATAGAATTTTAAGAACAAAATTACCTTCTTAGACTTGAAATATATTTAATATTTGATCTGTGTTATGGCTAATATTCACATGGACTTTAAAGATGGACTTTGGATAAAGAAATTATCTTTCATTAATTGCCTGTCTTGCGAGCACTATGCTAAGGGTGTGCCGTTTGATCTTCAAAATGGCCAGAGGAGAAAGGTGTAACGTCTCTGGATTTACAGGTAAGTGAGGTAACAAGACTATGGCGGAGTCTTTGGGGCGTTCAGAAACCCTTCCTATTGTTCTAGTCCGTAGAGCTGCAGCGGAGGCACAATGGTCCCAGTCTTTTGCCAACAGATAGTTTTCTGACATACCGGTAGATCCCAGAGTAAGATACCAGCAGACCACAGCCATTCTCAGAGGATGTCAGTTCATTTGACCCAGTAATATCATTTAACACCTAAGAATGAGGCATTGTGGAAATACTATACAAATATAAGCAAAAAATTTTTACATAGTCTCCTCAACCACGTAAGTAATGCATTATAATATATTCTCTTTTGTTATTGTTCCTCATCCGAGGATATTTTTCCATTGATGTTTTCAAGAATGTGGAAGAGAGAGGGGAAAATAGAAAGAAACATCTATTTGTTGTCTCCTTCATGCACCCTGACCAGCGTCCGACCCGGGAGGAGCCTGCAACCAAGGTACGTGCACTTGACCTGAATTGAACGGGAGGACTCTTTGGTCTACAGGCCAACACTATCCATTGAGCCAAACCAGCTAAATCGTATATGTTTGGTCTTTAAACTTAAACTATTCCAGTTTTATTCTTGGTTTTTATTTCCATAATTAACGCATTGGGTAATCTCCTTACAATTCAGTTATTAAAAAAGAGTTTAATCATCACTGTTAGCACTTAAGACACAGACACGTTAGTTCAGATATAGGTTATATAAGTCATCCAGGAAGGAAAAAGTCTGCATTTGAGTATGCCTGTGGGCATTTTGGTTCTGTTACTGCAACAGGAATTTAGTAACTCTTTTTGTAGTTTTATGGCTATACCATTTTCTTATATTTATCTCTGTCCAACAAGGCAGCTTTTTTTCACTGGATAATTCTTCAGATCAGAAGGTTAGGTCACCCAGTAAAGTCTCATCTCAGTGGACAGGGGAATGATTCTGCTTCAAATGTGCACTTTAGTAAAAACAAGCTTTGTAGGCCTAATCCAGCAGTCAGAGCTGGAACAGTGTAATTTAAAACAAGCTAAGCGTGTACAGTCTCCAAAGTGGCAGAATTTACTCCATTGATTATACAGGAACAACCAAATTCTGTAGTTCTTAATTGGGATTTTTCCTCATTGAAATATTGCCTACTGCCCGGCTGACATGGGTCATTGGTTGAGTGTCAGTCTTTAAACCAGGAGGTCAGGGTTCAATTCCCAGTTAGGGCACATGCCCGAGTTGCAGGCTCGATCCCAGTGTGGGGCATGCAGGAGACAGCTGATCCATGATTCTCATCATTTATTTATATTTTTCTCTCTCCTCTCTGAAATCAATAAAACTATATATTTAAAAAAATTACGTAACTGTACACTTCAGTGGTGGTTGATCCACACTGTCTTGGTAATATAGTTTCTGGATTAGTAATCGGAGCTTGTTAATAAGAAAGCTACTATGATCTGGCTTCATATTCATTAACCAGAGAGTAAATGTTGCTTCTGCTTTATTAGGTATTAGACCTGTGTTAGAGGAAAAAGTGAGTTATAAGTGTTAACATTTTTTAAAAGGTGAGGAGAAATAAGATAGTCCCAAAAAAGGCAACAAAATTACAACAATTCAAAAAATATTATCTAAGGAAAAGTTAGTGATCATGAAACCTGAAAGAAGCTAAAGCAATTACAAAGCTCCTCAGTTATACAAAATAGATCTATTAATCAAAAGGTTACATCTCAACACCACCCTCTGTTAGAAGTATTTATGACAGGCAGGCAGGATGATATGTCAGATGTCTTAGGAAATAAAATATGCATCAGGAAATCAAGTAAATGGGAAAAATGAAGATAACAGATGTGCAGGCAAAGGGTCAGAGTAGTTTTTGAGCTGAGCAGATGCATGCTGTGACCAGGAAGGTTTATTTAGATAACCTTAGAGGTCATTCATTGTTCTGTGGTGAATAAAAACTTTCATAGACTAGAATGATTTTTGAAATGGGATAATATCCTTAATATTTATTTGACACAAAAAAATGTCTACTTCCTGTTCTTCAACAGCTAAGGAAACTTAAGAGTTGGACTTCCCCCACCCCTTCCTTGCTAAGTGACCATCACAACCTAAGGGACAACCGAACAGGCCACGTTGGGTGACGAGGCCAGCAGGGTGGTTGGTGAGTGGCGACCAAATGACTGAGCAGCAGGCTGCATGGGGCAACTAGGCTAGCAGGGGAGGTAGTGAGGGGCGACCCGACCGGCAGGAGGACAGTTGGGGGCAGGCAGGCAGGTGATTATTATAGGACTGGGCCTAAACCAGCAGTCGGACATCCCCCGACAGGTCCTGGATTGGAGAGGGTGCAGGCAGGGCTGAGGGGACCCTCCACCCCCTGTGCACGGATTTCGTGCACTGGACCTTTACGCGTACCATTTCTTGAGTTATTTTTTATCTTAGATTGCACTGTTCCCTTATTTTGGAAGGTGTTTCCTGCATGTCCTTTATGTCGGAACTCCAGAGGGAAGCTTCAGGCCATTAGAAATACGGCCTCATCAGAGTCCCGGTCCTTGGCGCTGTCCTCGCTGGGGGCACACTCCCCTCCACTCGGGGAGCGGCAGCTGAGATCCTCCACTCCCGACTCCTGGTCGCTGTTGGCCGACAGGTCTGGGTCTGAGCTTTTCAGGTTGTCCTGGGTCAGGATGAGAGCGGAGTCTTCGTCGCCTTGGGAGGGGCTCCTGGAGGGGAAGGACTTCACGTTCCCACTGTAGTCCTGGGGGGTGTTGGCTGCGCTGTTGTCCGAGGTGGAGAAGCCCGAGTGTTTGCTGGGCTCGCTGGGCTTGCTCTTCACTCTGGAGCCATTTAACTGGACTTTCTGGATTTTCTCCAGCCTCTGAAAAGGAAGTGAGTTCAGGGAAAATCATAAGTAATCTACCTTTTTCACATAGGCATGCCTTTAGTGATCATTACCTCCCAGCTGAGTTTGATATTAAGAACAGGGGATTTAGGACTTGGGTTCAAAGGTACAGTATGACTTTGGACAAAATAACTAGGTCCTGTGAGACTTGCTTTCTTCATTTATAATATAAGGATGGTAATACCTGCCTCAGCATTTTCTATAAAATGCAAAAACGCTAACAGGAAAGCACCTGGTAGTCAGTAGTCCTTCTTTCTATACCGCCATGCCACGTTTTGTTTACCGTTGATCAGATGATGGGCAGTTGGAGTGTTTGGAATTCATTTTACAAGTCTGCATCCTTTGATGTCAGCGAGGGAGATACTCATTCAAAAAGCATTCAGATTAAGTTACGTGTCAAAGTACCGTACAGGCAGTCCTTGGGTTACGTTGGACTCAACGTATGTCCTTTCATGGTTCCATCGCCATCTCCCATTTGTTTATTTTTCTAAAAGTACTGTCATTTCGATGTATGTGCTTTATTTGCCACAAGTAAAGGTCAGGAATTATCTTTTAACTGTTTCACTTCATTACTGCTGTGTATGTGCTCCATGTGAGTGACATAGGTGCTTATGTAAGTGGGTTCCGACTTACGGCGAAAATCGCTTATGTCACGCCGTAAAAACGGATCTCTGAGAACCTACTGTACTAGGCAGTACAGATCCAGCTAGAGGGAATTTTGTGTAGAGGCAGAGTTCCTGTAATGGAGGAGTTTAGAAGATGCAGAAATTATTTCAGAGGGCGGGGTGCTGAGGCTAGAGATCAGAGGAAGCTGCAGGGAGGAGGGACCATGCACAGGACTGTAGGAATTCAACTTGGACGTGATGGTTAGAGCATTCTGGCAGGAGGAACAGGGAATAGAAAAACATGAAGGAAGGTGTCAGTTATGTATGTATAAGAAGCTGAGAATGGTTAAATTTGAGCAAGGGGAGTAGTGGAGAATGAAGTGTAAAAGGTAGGTTAGACTGAGTGTGGGAAAATCTCATGTAAAGCTAAGGAAGTTTGTTTAATGACAGTGCTTTTAGAGAGTTAATTTTTATTAGCATTTTAATAAAAGCACTGGAATAGCTGAAATGAGTTTGGCTCAGTGGATAGAGCGTCGACCTGTGGACTGAAAGGTCCCAGGTTCGATTCCAGTCAAGGGTATGTACCTTGGTTGCAGGCGCATCCCCAGTAGGGGGCATGCAGGAGGTAGCTGATGGTAGCTAACTCTATCCCTCTCCCTTCCTCTCTGTAAAAAAATACTGGAATAGATTAAGATAATCATCAGCTTTTCATAAAGCTTAGATATCTTTGGGAAGAGTAGATAAAACTGACCCAGCGATGGCATGAGTGGACTATGAATGGCAAAGCTTTATCACAACTCCGAAATTCTAACCACCTAACTTGTGTCTCTAATTCAAGGTCTCCGCCCTATGACAAGTCTCAAGGCACTCTGAACATTCTCCATCAGAATCTCTAGGCTCAGAGCCCTGGCATCAGGATTTTTTAAGTACCAGTAATTAATTCTCCAGAAATAATTGATTTTAGTGTTCCCAAGTAACAGTAACAAAAAATCCTGACCTGTTGTAGGAACAGCAGAGTCGTTCAGTGCACTGTGGCAGTGAGCCTTAACCCAGATGTCTGAATGTCTGAAATGTGTTCCGTGCTGCTCAGGTTTGGGCTCCAGCTTTCTGGGGGGTCATGAGGGGTTGTGTTCCAGGCTGTCTACTAGCTAAAAATACGCAATGTGTGGCTGCGTTTCCCACATCCCGCGTCCTGACGGGCTTCCGTGGAGCGCGGTGGCTGGGAAAGTGCCTCACCTCTTCCAGGGCCTCCAGTTCCTCCTCCAGCTGCTGCGTTTCCTCCTTCACCGCCATGAGGTAGTCGGTGACCGACTGTCGGGGTTGCAGCCCCTTCTCGAAGCGGTTGTACATGCCACTCCAGAACCTGGGAGGACGGCAGAGCTCCATGTTGTAACCATGTCGTACTGTGAATTCACAGCGCAAGGCCTCTCCCATCCCCCATTCCTATTAATCACCAACTGCAAGTTCTGGGCTCGAGAAGCCACTTAAGGTAATAATTTCATGTTGATATTTTCCTTTTGGGGATCAGCAAACATTTTTGGACAGATTCAATGCATGAATTTCACATATGGTATTGAGTCAGAAGGCCTACCATTTTCTAAAATAGATTGAAGTACCACATGTGTTACTATTTTCTCTCTCTCTCCTGGTTTTTGGTTTAAGAAAATGGCTCTTTGGTTTTGAAGTAAACTTGGAAAAAGTAGAACCTTGTAAATTTGAGGATTTAGCTTGTTTTACCATAATCACCAAAAATTTACATTTGCAATAAACGTTCCCTCTATTTATCCCACACAGCAGTGCAAACTGGAATGCCAGTGAGAATCAGGCATATTGTGGGTCTACTCTGTACTTAGAAAAGTACTTTGAGGGCAGAGACAGGGTCGTTCATTGTTCTATCCATAGTTTCTACAACAGGGCTTGATCCTCAGTCATACATTTGCTGACTGGCTGTTAATAACTAATTGATTGCAGTCTGTCAGCAGCCCTCAAAACTGCTGTTTTACACAAAACATGGAGGCAATTCTTTATTTAATATGATAGAGTTAATATTCTGCTATAAAATTCTGGGATAATGATGAGTTTGAAATAAATTAAGGAAGAAAAGCTGTGAGTGTTGGGCGTGGAGAGAGAGAAGGCTGGTTTCTCATTCTATCTGAATTTGTGCTGACCCCTGAGTCATCCTCTGTACCAGAAACAACATACATGCCTCGTATGTACTAGGAGACTCTGTAGGAGGCCACCCTTCTCTCAGTATAGAAAAAAGGTAAACTATATTGTGAGTCTACACTTAACTTATTCCATCCATCTTTCCTTTTTCTCCCCACCCCACCTTTCACTTTTAATTAAATTGGAACTTACATTTTTAAGATATCATTATTACAGAACATGAACTTCTAAGAAAATTTCTTATTTAGGGGAAAGTCAAGAGAGAGGAGACGCTGGCAAGAAACCAGGTCAGACATTAAAACATCCTCCTTTGCTGTATTTTGTGTCCAAAAAAGCGTAAAGCTCAGTGTTTCATACCCTTTGGCCTGCAGTATTAAACAGTGCCAGCTCTGAGCCACATCCTTCCCGCTAAGGTCCTAGAGGTTCACCTACTTGTACATGAAGTTGCATGGCGTGGTGGGGAGACGAAGGACTCTCTGGCTCTCACTGTGATCCGCTCTAAAGAGGGGATTCATGTAGTCAGCCCGATTCTTCCACAGGTGCGCCCATAAAGAGTACGTCCGTTCTTGAATTCTGTTGTAAAGAAAGTAAGTTTGAAAATGACCTATTTTGGTTCTTTGGAGAGAAACATTAGTTTGTTGTTCCACCCACTCATGCATTCAGTGGTTGCTTCTTGTATGTGCCCTGACTGGTGTCAAACCCACAACCTTGGCATATCGAGATGATACTGTAACCAACTGAGCTACCTGGCCAGGGCTATCTTGATGCTTATACATAGTAGACAATGTAATCTATAATAATAACAAAAGCATAATATACTAATTAGACCAGACGTCCTTCTGGACGGAGCTGTGAAGGAAGCCATTGGGCTTGTAGTGTAATAAAAGCATTAATGTGCCAAAGTGTAATGATAATGATAGGTTAAGCCACTTGCTATGACATGCACTGACCACCAGGGGGCAGACACTCCAACAGGTTAGCTTGCTGTAAGTATCACATGTCCATGTTCTGTAGCAGGGAAATTTACTTACACTTGGTTTTCATGGCATAGCAGAGCACTATTCTCAGCTCTGCTCTCTGTACTGACTGTAAAATAAAACTGCTATATAATTTTTTTTTACCCAAAAAGTCAAACTTTTATTCTTTGCCAGGCATTATTTAAATGTTTCTATGTTTTCTCTCATTTAATCCTCACTGAATTCCTGTGAGATAAGAAAACTGGGGCTAAAAGAGATTAAACAGTTTCCCAAAGTCACATAGCTAGTGAGTGGAACGCCAGGATTTGGACCACTAAAGTGGCTAGTCTGTCCCAGCAAAGCACAGGACTGTCCAGGAACACAGCGAGCTTCCAAATCGTTACCATCCACCAGTAAGCACGCTTGAAGTTCCTTGCGGAAGCTAACTAGCACCCATCAGAAAATGTCATTTTCTTTCTGTTCAGACCATTTTCAAAATTAAGTCTGATATTATATAGACAACAGTAAAAATCATTTTAACTTTATGAGAATTTCAAACATTTTCTCTCACTTGGAGTTTATAAATCACTTTGCTGTTTTTAAGTTTTCTACTTTACAATTTACTTAAAGTTTATATTTCATCTACTTTTCCCTCTGGATAGGACAATATGGTTTTAGCCTAAAGAGAGTTTCAAATTTGCTTTCCCAGTTATATTGACAACCGTTATGTGATTATATCTACCAGAGATCTATGTCCTTTTAAACACAAAAGTCGCTTTCTTTGACTCTAGGATGATTCCTTTCAATGTTAGTGTGCCAGGCCTGCGTGGATGCTGGGGGAAATGAACTTGTACCTACCTGTGTTGGATGGTTCAGTTATGAAGCGTTATGTCAGGAGAAAGGAAGAGCTTGAATCTGTCAGTATAGGTGTGTGGCTAAAATGGTCTTCCCCGTTATGAAAGGGCATCTGAAATTCTGTCACAGAATTAAATACTGAAACACCTACTTGAGTTCTCGCCTCTCCTTTTGACTGTTACATAGGAAGTTTCCAAACTGGCAGGAATAGATGTGGTGCTGAATGTGGATCAGAAACCGCTCGTTGAACTCAAATGCACAGGGAAACTGTTCCATTAACTGCCAGACACACTCGATGAACTGGTCAATCACCGGAGAGATTTCTTTTGGGTCACCGTCCAGATTGCCGTATCTATAAAATAAAGTATTAGGAAATTTTTATAGCCAATTATTCGGTTTGCTTTTTTAATTAGAAAGCTATAATATAAATATAACTTAAAATTTCAATTTCAGGAGGAACTTAGTAGTGAAGATTTGGGTAAAGAAGGGAAACACTCATGTTAAAAGGGCATTAAATTTAAAAGTACACTAAAGCCTGGATGGTGTGGCTCAATGGTTGAGCCTCAACTTATGAACCACTGTCAGGGCACATGACCAGGTTGTGGGCTCGATCCCCAGCAAGGGGTGTGCAGGAGGCAGCTGATCAGTGATTCTCATCATTGATGTTTCTCTCTCTCCCCCTTCTTCTTTGAAATCAATAAAAACATATTGGGGGGGAAAGGATACATTAGAACTTTTGAATAAACCTTCATTTCAATTAGTAAAAAATTATCTAAGCAACTTTAGAGTTTTTCATTTGCATTGTTTTGAGGGGGAGGAATAAGTAAAGTCAACTTTTTTAAAAATTGTGGTTTTCCAAGTTTCTAGGGATCTTTGTTTCTAGAACAGTACTAAAACAGCATATAATTTATTTCCACGTGACCACAGATTCTAATATATCTTTATAGCTCTCATATCTTTGTTTTTAAGAATATGTCAGAAAATTTTGAAACTACTTTCAAGAGATCAGAATCTAAATAATGACTACTCTCTTACACACTGTTGTATGAATTTCAGGAAAAATACAAAAGGGATATTTGACTGCCATGATGCATAAAATAATTTAGAACCTCACCTCAGCAATGGATGATCACCTTGAGGAATAGGAATGAGTAAGGATTGGTTTAGTTTTTTTCAAGAATGAATACATTAGAAATTGTCTGAAAACTTCTCAAGAGTTTCAGTTCTACACACCTAAAAAATAGATAGCTTTAAAAAGGATTGCCTAATATACTCTTTCCTCATAAAACAGTTATCCATCTAGTCGTCAGCATTTCCCAATTATTTCTGTCCATATGTCCTCTCCTCTGTCAGAGATTTTAACAATGATCTTAAGAAGGCTACTAATAATTATTTGGAGGCTTTAATTCCAAGTACCTATATAAATTATTAGCAGGCTGCCTAAATTTAACACTAAGGGCTGGAGTACATCTGCTATAACTTTTAATATTTTGGAGGTTAGAGAACACAAGTCAGGCATTGTCATCCACACTAACTAAATGCGGCTGGGGTCTCCGAAAACAGTAGCTTCTGTGCATCTGAAAGGCTAATATATGGGCCAGGCAAAGAGCTAGGCTAGTTATGCACACGTTTTGAAACCCTTGCTGTAACCTGTGGAATAAGGAGGGAATCCCCGTGTCACAGGTGGGGATGCAATGCTCAGAGGGGACAGACACCCAAGGCCACACAGCTGGCAAATGCCACAGCATCTGTCTGGCTGCAAAGCCTCGGCCACTGTTAAACATTTTTTAATCCTAAGCACTTAAAACAGATTTTAAAATATGTCTTACCTGTGATTAAACTTATGGCCAAAGGAGATCCAGTCCTTTTCAATTAATACCTACAAAAGAAAAAACATAAATATGGAGGGAAGCAAACCAGGAAAAATATGAGATCACAAGGATTCAGAGGTTCTTGGGGTAGAAGTCACTATCCCTGGGTAAGCTGCAAATGAATGAGCTCTCATTGTCCACCAGCACAGAGATGTGTTTCAGGAGGGCAAAGTTGAAGGTCATCCATAGGAAAAACAAAGGGGAATGGATATATGAAAATGTTAATATCACTGCTCACTGAATGCTTGCTATGAATCACAGTTCATACTGCTTCTTACATGCTCTCATTTCATTGGATCAGCCTCTCTTTGCAGAAGGGGGAACTGAAATGGGGCTAGATCCTCACCTAAGATCACACTGCTAGGAAGTGGCTCTTCTACCTCATAACAGGTCTACACCAAAGCCCATCTCAACCAAAACCAACCTTTTTACAGAAAACAACCTGGAATGTTTTCCAGTGAACTTTACTCCACTGAGGAATTGTAAAATCCAGACATCTTTCCTGTGGATTAGAAAAATTTTTAAATGATGGGGGCATAGTAGGAGTTTCAGCCTTGCTTTGGAGTGAGGGGGTAATATGAGTTTCACATTTTCTTGATATTTTTTGAAAAGTTGTAAATGATACAGAATAATCCCATCAGTATCACCAATGCGCTAAGCTGGCCAGAGGTTTCCCCTTTAAAAATATGGAGTGGTTGAAGTGTGTCCTTGACAGCTCGCAAATGTAAGGGACAATCAGAAAGGGCCTGTGAGGATAAAGGATGGTGTGAGAGAGAGGCCTCCTGGTGGCTGTGTGTGTCAGAGTCCCTCCTCCCTCCTCTGGCCAAATATAAGGGATGGGATCCAGCCCTCTGCCCTCAGTGCAGGGAGGGGGCTGAGACTGGAGCAGCATTCTCTGACATTCTGAAAAACAAAAAGCTAGAGAAAGGAAACCTGCCTCTTTTGTCCCTGAGTGTCAACTAATATCCTTGATAAAGGAGATCTTCCCATAAAGACACCCCATGCGGCTCCTCTGTCAGCATCTGTCCCTGTGGGTTCAGGACCCGCTGAGCACTTCCCACCAAACCATGCAGGAGGCAGCAAGCAGGCACCTCCCAGGCGCAGGGAGTCTGCAGCCATTTTAAGAAAATGGTTCCAGTGTGGTCAAAGCGTCCCCACTCCGGACAACGGTGCGGACATTCTGCGGTTGAAAGCAACGTGCCACATTCTGATACCCGAAGGGGGCAGAATCTGAGAAGACGTGCTCATAGTTTGAGCAGAGGCTCATAAATAGATTTTCAATCTGTCATCCAGAGTTGTAAAGGACCACCGTATTTTCCGGCATATAAGACGACCCCCAACTTTTCCAGTTAAAACTGGGAGGCCAAACCAGTTTGGCTCAGTGGATAGAGCATTGACCTGCGGACTGAAAGGGCCTGGGTTCGATTCCGGTCAGGGGCATATACCTTGGTTGCAAGCACATTTCCAGTGGGGGGCGTGCAGGAGGCAGCTGATCATTGTCTCTCATCGATGTTTCTCTCTATCCCTCTCCCTCTCTGTAAAAAATCAATAAAATATATATTTTTTTAAAAAATCCTTTAAAAAATATATAGAGTTTGGGACATACTCGATGACCCCCGACCTTTGAGAAGATTTTCCTGGGTTAAAAAGTCTTATACGCCAGAAAATACGGGTACTTAAACAATAAAAGCAGTAAGTGGGGAAAATTTTTCTCCTCTCAAGGACTTTCTGCATGCGCTATATAGAAAGTTTTGTCTCCAACTTTTTAAAAACTTGGAAAGTTTCGTTATATTCATACTACTTCAAACTGGAAATGCCTATGAGCACATGCTGTGTAAAACTTTTAAAAACATATTTCATATTAACCCCTAAATTCACATTTAGTAGCATTGGCATTTTGTTCCAAATCTTGGACATTTTCCCCTTTAGGCCTATTCCTCCTTTAATTCATCCTGCTGATCTGAGAGAAATAGTGATGAGGAAAAGGAAGCATTGCCCACGGGTGCATGCGGGGCCCTGCGTGGGGCGGCTCACCATGAAGCCCCTCAGGGTGCGGTAGTGCGGGTCCAGCAGGAGGCTGGCCGTGGAGCACACCTGCGCCGTCCTGTCCCAGCCGTCCGAGCAGTGCACCAGCACGCTGGCCCCCTCCTCCGCCACCGCCTGCGAAACGGGGGGCACAGTCCTCAAAGGATGTCCACAAAAGGCCGCGACCGCGAAAACCCCATCGGGACGCGGTTCGGTTTCACACTTGAAAAGCGGACAAAAGAGCCAACGACCTCACTCATGTCGTGCTCATGCCCCCATCTGGTGGATGCTGGCAGCCAACGCGCTCCCTCCCACGGCACGGGGTCCGGCCTGGCCACGAGGCCACCTCCCTGAGCGTGTGCACTGCTCAGTCCACAGGGCGAGCTGTGCCAACGCCTGAGAGCCCGCCCCTCCTCTCCGGGTTTCCACCGGAAGCCTTTCTCACGTTGGAATGAGGGGTCTCCCGTTGGCCTTGGCCTATTTCAAAAGGAAAAGCCGAAACCGGTGTGGCTCAGTGAATAGAGCATCGTCCTGCGGACTGAAAGATCCAGGGTTTGATTCCGGTCAAGGGCATGTACCTTGGTTGTGGGCACATCTCCGATAGGAGGTGTGCAGGAGGCAGCTGGTCGATATTTCTCATCGATGTTTCTAGTTCTCTATCCCTCTCCCTTCCTCTTGGTAAAAAATCAATAAAATATATCGTTTTAAAAAAGGAAAAAGACAAAAATAATAAATGGTAAAACTATGACATCAGAGATAAAAGGGTAAGAGCCAAGTAATGGATCCAGAGTTGGGGGAGGGAGGAAAAGCAAAAATTATAGCAAGTTTGCTGCGAGAAGAATTTCTACTTGCTATCGCAAACGCGCACGCAGGATTTCAGCTGAGTCTTGACGTGAAGCGGACTGGGAAAGGGATACTGTCGCAGACTCATCGCTGCCTGAAACAGGCAGTGATCGCACCCAGGGCCTCTCTCCCTGAAGTGGGTGCACTGCCTGCACAGAGAATTCTTCCCTCCATCCAGGGCCAGGCCGAACTGCAGAGAATACAATGGTACCTCGAGATACGAGTGCCCTAACATACGGGATTTTTGAGATACGAGCCGTCGAGCGAGCGATTTTTGCTTTGAAATACCAGCAACAGTTGAGATACGAGTAATGGAGAGGATCGGCCTGCTGCACACAACCCACCAGTTTACCGAGACTCGAGCATCTCATAGTTTCCCACGCCTCAAGGTTATGGAACGAATTAAACTCGTATCTCGAGGTACCACTGTACTAAGTATTTTACCACGTGCTGCTGTGCTGACACACTGTCCGCTCACAGCACGGACCTCCCGCAGAATTGCACTTCCAGCCGTGAACGCGGAGGTGTGCCCCGCAGCTCCCCACTGGGGCAGCCCTGCCAGGCCCAGGGCAGCCAGCATGGGAGGGCAGGGGGTGCCCCTTCACTCGCTTCCCCTGCCAGCACGTACCTTGGCGATGAAGGCTCCTGCATCCATGATGGCCTTAATGTGCCTCAACCAGCCAGAGTTCTCCAGTCCCCACAGGAAGTCGCTCATGGAGGGAGCTTTCAGTTCACACACTGCAAGGATGATAAACTCTGCTGTAAAAGCCAAATCAGGGCACTCTCGCTTTACATGTGATCACATTGTATTATATGTGGCGATTGAACCCTGATAGTAATGAAAATCCTGGAATATTAGAGTGAAGGTTCAGCCAGGATCGGTTCATCCTCATAGCACTGAAAACGGGTCGCCCCAGAGCATGTGGCCAGCGGGCTGCGGCGGAAACAGTCATGACGAGCCCAGCACCTCCAGTGAGACCGCAGCCTCCGACCACGGCAGCTGGGGCCACGGAGGAGGCAGCCCCTGTTCCCGAAGTCTGACCTGGACGGGACGGAGCCCCTCTTGCCAACACCCACCCAATGGGAGAAAAGCATGTGAACTTAAAAACGAGACGGCGGATTCGGAACTGCTCCAACAACCTCAGGTCAGGGGTTTTCCCTTTGAAAAGGAAGAAAACCGGGGATCCCAGCGGTACCTATATTTACAGAGCTGAGGTGTGTGCACCTCCAGGACATCGGCTCAAGCAGTTAACCTCCGGAGCTGACTGTTTAACGAACATGAGGCAGGAAAAAGCTGTAGAGCTGATGTTCTGACTGCATAACACAGACACCGCATTCCAGTTATATGTGTGTGCGTTTTATATTTATAAAGCCCTTTGAGGGGCCCTATAAATCAGCCCCTGGGAATTGAACCATGTCCCCCAGGATTTGGTGAGGTGTATTGTCTGCTGCGATGCAGGGAGTAGGGGTTCTGTTGCCTACTCCCGACGCTGGCAGGAAATGGCTGTTTCATCACAAGGCCTTCAGCTCTGCCAGCCCCGTTTCATGTTTAAAATTACGTCGAAGTAGCCTTCCAACTTTCAACTCCCAGAGTATATGCTGTGCGTTTGGAATACAGAGTAACCATGAATGACATTTATCAGATGCCCGTCCCTAAAACATGCCAGATCTGAGGGCTCGCCTGCACTTCTCAGCAACACAAAAGCCACCAATCAGGACAAGACGTGAATTCTCAGTCAGACACCGGTGCAATGAAGGGATAACACGGAGATTCCCCGCAGAAGGCCCTACCTAAGCACCCGCACTGCCTGAATCTCATTTCGGCAGGATCCCGGTCCTTCCAGACGCCCGCCCGGAGCGGAAGCACCGCTCCAGAGACCCACCGCGCGCTGGCTGTCTCGGTGCCCTCCGGCTGGGGGCACTGCCCCTTTGGGTGTCGGTGGGGACCCTCGCTGGCAGGGCGGGGGTGGTGATGGTCTGAGATACGTTCGTGGAGTGAATATTACACAGCTGTCGATGAGTGAGATGACCTCATATGGAGTCTCAAAGATGAAATGCTGAATAAATAAGCAAAAGGCTACATCGTATATGTATGTAAATTTTCATACATACAAAAACAATATAAGGAAGGTTATCTGAGGGTAATTATGGTAACGATGCCAGAGTATACAGCAAGCACACCAGTGCAGCCCCTGACAGACAGACAGACAGACGTGCACAGGACCGACAGCTCTGGGTCAGCCTGTGGCCCAGCACTCAGCAGGCTGTTTCCAAGGTCACGGTGTCCTCTGTCCTTTAAATGTGTTGTTTTGAAATAAACATAAAAAAGGAAAAGGCAACGTTAACACTCAGATTGGCCACAGTTGCTTCTGACGAAAGAAAAAGAAAGAAAATCGCATTATAACTGAGTTGCATGTTTCCATGCCATCCTGCTGCCTCCCTCAGGTGTGTTAACATCCCTGTCTGTCCCTTTCCCCTGCCATGCCCGTGTGTGAGCCGCGACGCTGTTTGCTCAGCGGTGAGGTGAGGTAGAAAAGGCTCATGCGCACTGGGATGAGGGACGTAACGGGATGGACGGTGTGGGGAGGGCCTGCTGGGCTTGTGTGAAGTGGCCACGGCGGGCAGGCTGCTGGAGGGAGCAGCGTGACAAGGCAGGTCACACAGGCCGGGAGGAAGCTGCTTAGAGGTGACGCTCAGGACGCAGATTCCCAGAAAGCCCTGGGGCAGACCTGCCTCTGACCTGCCCCAGAGCTGGGGTGTCCAGGCTGAAGACAGACCTCGATCTGCTGCCCCGAGAAAGCAAACAGCCCCTGTCCTCCCCGCCCACCCACTGCCCTGCAGAGATCTGGCCTGATGGCAGCCCGCAGTACCAGTACTCCAGGCTTCTGTCTGCGCACACCGCCAGTGGGGGGTGCGAAACCAGCATCCCGGGAGCGCTCTCTCCCTGAATCCCTCCCTCCCCGGGAGCCTCCCTCTCTGGGCACCTCTCTCCCCAAACCCCTCCCTCTCTGGGTACCTCCCTCCCAGCCCCTCTCTCCCTAGGCACCTCCCTCCCCAGGCGCCTGCAATTGGGTCTTTGTCCATCCCCAGGCCATGACCTGTGTCCACCCTGAGGCACACACATTCCCCCAGCCCCACCCCTCTCCCAGGCCCCTCCTCTGGCAAACAGCCTGGCAAACACTCAGCAGGCCTAACTGCCCGGGGTTATGGCCGGGCTGGGCAGTTGGCATTCTTGTCCATTTAAAAAAACAAAAAACGGCCAGGAGCCTGAGGGATATCTGGCGGCCAGACTCTGAGCTCAGCCCCAGAACAATGATCCTGTTCACCTTTCCTCCCCACAGGCAGGGAGTGAGGGCGAGTCCAAAACAGACACCGGCCTGTCCTGTCCACCTAGCCTGGCGGGGCCCTGCCAGGAGTCAGGGGGTGTCGGCTCACAGACAGGCCCCCACACCTCCTGCCGGAGAGCAGAGAAGGCCCCAGGCCAGCACACGGCCCACCGCCCGCTCCTCTCCCACTGCGAGGGGCTCCTGCTCCCCGTTTCTGCTTCAGGCCCACTGACTGGGGTTTTCAAGCGCGGTCACTGAAAGGAAACGAACTCCCCTCCATCTTGTCCTCTAGGGCTGGCCCCCCTGCCTAAACCCCCTCCCTTTTCTGGGAGTGGCCACAGGTGTGCCAGCCATGTCCTAGCTTCTCCGACCCCCACCCGAATGGACCAATGAAGCTCCAGGAACACAGCGAGGGTTCTAATTATGCTAAACCACAGAAAGACCCTAATTCAAGTGACCATTCTCTGTAACCCTCATCACTTTCCCAAGTCCCCAATTTATCCTACCCCATAGAACTCATTGTTCCCGCCAGAAAGAGGCTGAGAGCCAAACCCGGGTTTGAATAAAGACTCTGCTTTTGCATCGGAAAAAGGCTCCTTAATGGTGGATTATTGGGGACCCCGAACTCTGGGCACAACAGTCACCACGGAGGTGGGGGTGTGAGTGTCTGAGATGTTAACAGCAAACAGCTCTCAGATGACTAACACACAGCAGGGACAGATGGGGGTACACTCGAGACCGGAACAATGCGTGCTGCGGATTTTAAACAGAAAACGGGTGAGTCTGTTTGGACAAACGCAGGAGAAGGCAGAAACACTGATCTGTTCGCTCTCGTTGCCAAACCCAAACCAATATTTGCAAACCGTTCTGCTGAGCGAAGTCCATGTCAGCTGACATCAGAGGCAGACGCCACCTACGAGAGAGCTGTGCCCCGTGCCAGGCCCGGTTTTTTTCTCACACCGCAGGGCAGCTTATTCCGGACACATACACAGGCCACGCTAAGACACA